>VACF01002202.1:0-138143 GCA_006891605.1 Pleurozium schreberi
TAGATCATCCAAAATTGTTATAATCTAAAAGTCCAATGGTCAAGACTTTCCAAAATTATTTCTATGCATACTAGACAAAGTAGTCTTTACTTTTATGCAATTAAAATTCAAAATTTCAAGCACAATTATGTACAAAACAATATTAAAGTGGGACAATCCATTGGAAACGTCCATTGTAAGAAAATTTAAGGGCCTTGAAGTTTTTAAGGGTTAAACATACATCTGGTACTACATTTGTTGCATTGCAAAATCAAAAAGGTTTCATCAAGTTAAAGGTTTCATTGAAAAGATATTTGGATGTCATTATGATTTAACAAGAACTAGTGTACCCCGTGTCGTTGCCACAGTCAAAACAAATTCCAAAGCCAATAGTAAATTTATAACCCAAAAACACTAAAAAATCAATAACTTTCTCATTAAGTGTCAAAACACCACGAAATCAAACCTATGCAATCCTCCTAGCTGAGGGCTTTTTAACGGTACCAAACGTGCCATTCAGGGACGCACGGTCTATTTTATATATTTTTAGATCCAAAAATAACTCAAAAATCAATAACTTTCACCATATAGGTCGAAACGCCACGAAACCAAGCCAATGCACCCCTCCTCACCGAGGGCTTTCTGACGATACCAAGCATGCCACCGGGGGACGAACAATCCGGGAGATCTCAACGTAACAAACAAACAACTTAAGAAAGAATATTCCATGCTAACTTAATGTATAGATGTATAGATGTATAGATAAATGAATGAATAACTAAATAATTGACAAATGGAATTGTAAACTAATTGGATTTAATATAAGAAATATTAGAGTGATATCATATGGACATTGGGAAAATGCATAATATAGTGACATGACAACAAAAATAATAGAGAGGCCTAAAAATAGTGAACTTGGTCGCATAATCCAAAACTCCATCCAAAACTCCACTTTTGTTTCCGATGAAAATTCATGGAATCCAAAACTAGGACTTTGCTTTTCTCTCACGTGACACTCTATCAAAGTTAAAATCTTTTATTGATGAAGATATCAAAGATCTTGTTCAAAAGGACGATTCTTTTGGACGGTGGAGATGGTCTTTTATTTTTTTTCTCACATTAAGACAATTGTGAGGAACATTGAGAGCAATTTAAATTATTTTTTTCTTGACAACATATGAATTTGCTAAAATTTTTTGAAGTGTTTAGCCCATCATGGCCCAAAAGAGTCTTTAGACTACCATAGAACCAATAAAATCTATGTCCATAACGCTCATCTTACATAGCTAAAACAATCACAATAATTTCTAAGTAACATGGAAGGCTTAAAAAGGTCACTTCCACTACAAGAGAAAGGGGTGTTTTAACCCTTAAAGGACGGACCTATCACAGCTAGCATAGGCAAGGTGCAATATGTAGTGCTTGACCAAGGGAAAAATCACTCTTCATGCACATGTTTAGCTTTGGATAAATTGTTCAAACCAACACCTCATGCTACCCATTCAAAAATTGCAAGAAGGGCTCATTGGCACAAAACACTTTCGTGTGAAAATCTTTACTATCTTCATAGAATTAGGGCTACCTAAAAATATGGAAGCAATTAAAAGACACTAAATTTGACTTCCCAGGATGATTGACATATATGTGGTCACTTTCAAAAAAAGAACAAAAGAAAATTGGTGAGTGTCCACTCACCATATGAGGTTTTTGTCATCCAAAGGACAATAAACATCCTCCGCATCATTCAAGGGTTAAGTATAGTCCTAGAGATAAGGTTTTAAAGAATGACCTTTTTAGGAGGAAGGGGTGTTTTAAGTATAGTCCTAAAAATAAGGTTTTAAGTAATGACCTTTTTAGGAGATTTTCATTAAGAAATACAAGTCTTTCTAGCAAAATTTGAAACTGACGTCCGATACAAGTGGCAACCTGTTGAAAATTCACCTTTCACCGAATATGACAATGATGAACAATAGCCTCACTCGTACCTAGATTGAGAAGAACAACGTCATCGGATCCAATTTGGATAAATGGACGCATCCTAATTAACTAAAAGTAAATAAACAAAAAATCCACTCATCACCAACGCAATCCCCCCCAGTGAGCAAATTATTTTTCAATCCACCGCACGATCCACTTCCTCTCCTTCCATAATCGAGCAATGCGCCTTACATCTAGAGATTCACAAGAAGAAGGTTGCAGTTGAGAATCCTTTCATGGTCATATAATTCAGTTCTGCCTCCAGGTTTCTTTGTGAATCCACAAGACCAGACCAGACCAGACCATAGCAATGACGCCTGCACTGACCTTGCACTGCGAAATGGCATGAACAACGGCCTTCTCCGCCTCGAAAGCCCGCTGCAGCACCTGCGATGTCTGGAGCACCCCCCCGCCGATCTTGTCCGCCGCGGCCAGGACGCGTCCCACCCTGGCCTGCACCAACTGATCGAACGCCTCGACGGCCGGCGGCGGCGTGTTTGCGCCAGGGGGCGCCACGAGCGACGAAATGCCCTGATCCGGCGAGGTGGAGGTGGCAAAAGTGCCTAAGGCCTCCAAGCGCGACACCGCCTGCTCCAAGCGCAGCACCACGGCCTCCAGCGAACTCGGGTCCATAGCCACGATCCCCCCGCGAGATCGCCTACGTTAGACAGGGCAACGCCGAACACGAGCACAGCAATCCCAGCACCACATCCGCATCCAACAAGAACGGGACGGACTGAGGAAGAGGGCAGGTAGGAACGGAAGTGCAAAGGGAACAGGGAGAGTGGCGAGCACAGAGGGCCGAAACGAAAGGGGGCGCAATGCCGCCGCGCTGCGTTGCGGAGAAGTGCCAGGCGGGTGAGAAGTGCCAGGCCCGAGTTGCGCGACGCTGGAAGCCTGGAACTAGTCTAAGGAAGGACGTCCAGGACACGGCCCTATCACCAAGGTACCTATCACCAAGGGAGTCAACCCCAAATTATCATATTTGTGAATGAATATATTAAGGTAGGAAGTTCACAAACCATCTCTTTAACCCTTAATGGACCTGATCCATTGTGAAATGGTCAAACATCATGTTTAAGCTAAATTCACCTTTGGAAATTGTATTCAAACAATAATTTTATATTTCTGTTACTTGAAACTCTGGATTCTATATTACAATGAGAAATTTCAATTTATTTCTTGAAGAATTGTAATTTTTATCAATTTTGTTGCAAAAATTGAACTTAAATGAGAAAAAACACCAAAAAAGACTTAAATTATTTGAAATTTTTTCAAGAGGTGCAAGTAACAATGAAAATTAGTGTGAAAAAATTTCAATTGTTTATTTTGTTTTTTACACCCAAAACAACCACAACAAAGACCTTGAAGTCAAATTCAACTATTAAACCAAATTTATCCTTTTATTTAATTGATGTATAAATTTTTATTTATTTTTTCCTCTTGCAAAAATGCATTTCCTATTCACGTTATATTTTTTCAATAATTTTGATGGAAAAATCAAATTATTGTAAAATTTTAAGGCTGAAGGTGGTAATAAAATTATAAATATTATAATTTATTTTAGAATAATATATAATTTTTACCATAAATGAATGGTAGAATGAAAAACATAATTCTATAATTTAAATGTAAAATTTGTTTCAAGAAAAAAAATATGAATGAAAAACACACCATATTGTGTTATTTGGATTCTAACACATGGAGCTTTTCGATTGCAATAACTCTTTCAATTTTTGACATTTTTCAAAATTTTTAAATGGAGTAGAAAAAAAACTTTTCAAGCTTTGTTTTCTTAGTCTAAATGAAATTTTAGAAATAGTTATTTTGAAAATTGCAATCGAGGTTGACCAAGGCGCATCCACTTTTGGGATGCCCGGACCATAAAGGGTTAACCCTTAAACAATGTTGCGTTGTTTTTAGCCAATAAATGACAAAGAATTTTTTTGTGAAGGACAGAAGTGCTATTGTTCATCCTTGAAATTTTGTGAAAAAACGGAAAATCTTGCATACCGGTATTAGTTTGACCTCCAATGAGCACTTTTGGTTTTTTTAAAAGTGGATGATGTCATACAATGCCAAAAGGGATGATTTTCATGGTCACCAACTAGGCGTTCAAGGTTTAACCTTCTAAGGACGTTGTCTTATTTGGCATTGTAGGATGGAAAAAAATATTTTTTCCAATTTATTTATTTGGAGGGTACTTGAGTACATTTTTAGTGAGTAGTATTGCAAAGTCTTTCATTACAAGCTTATTGATTCTTCTAATGAAGAAAATGTTCAATCAAAAAATCACCCTTATAGTGTATTTGGGCCATTTTTTTCTATTTTCTCTTTCACACAAAAAAAGGTTGTTCTTTGAATTTGAGTCCAACTAATGAAATGAAGCTTATCAAGTGTAGTTCTATTTCAAATGAAAATTTTGAAAAATTCATGAATTTCATCCTTTTCTAGCAATCTAAACTTGACCAAAACTTGTGCCATCTGTACAATTGTATTTGAAGTGGGTTTGGGTGCCCCGTTTTACTTGAGCTATCTATTGGACAAGCCTTGTACTTTTTTATTGCAATGAAATTGCTTTCATTTGTTTTATGAAAAAAACTAGCCCATAAAAAAATAATTGTAAAGAGAGCATGTAGATTGTAGATATGTGGTACAAAAGGTTTCCCTATTTTGGGTGTTGAGTAGGATTTGAATTTTTAGGGCCAATTACAACCCCTTCACACCTACATGCACCTCCCAAGTACACGCAAGCAAAAGACACCTTCAACGCATTTACTTTACGCCTCTTTTTAATATGTTCTAGAAAGCATTGAACCCTACASTCCTTAAATTGGTTTAAAGAATGACATAGGAGCATAACCTATAGCATTGAATTTTTTTGAAATGTCAACAAGCCATGGGTTCATGCAATTTAATCATTTTGAGTTGTCTTTCTCCAAAATGGAGGTTTAAGTCTCACCCTTGGCTTGTGGTGCAAATTTGTATTTGATCTTCTTTTTTTGCAAGGGCAGGACCTAAGTTACTCCACTTATGATTCCATCCAACAAAAATTTAGGAGTAGTCACACCTTCTTCATTCCATTTTCAATCTTCATAGAATGATCATGTGGTGCTCTCTCATTGGCTCTCCGTGGTTTGCGGAGGCTAGGTCCCACTATATGAAGATTGAGAATGGTCATTCTTGTTCTCTGGAGGTGAAGAATGGGYGTGAAAAATATTTCTTTAAAGAACTTTTCATCTCACTATTGTTGATTTCCACCTCTCTACTATTGTTGTTATTGCCGATTTCACCCTTGTCCTTGCCAAAGAGCTTGGTCGTTGGAGAGGTTGTAGTGGTGTGGGCTAAGTGCAGAATTTGTGGTGGTGACAAATGAGAATTTGAAAATTTTATGCTCCTCATTCAAATTGACATTTGTGCAAGTTAGACACCAATGTTTCCAAATGTCATCAACAAACCTACATAACAATATTTTTCTTAATCCCAAAGTGACATGGGATTTTTTTCCGTTCAAATGTACTCCTGTGTATGTTAGTTTTTAAAATTTCTTGTGCCCAAATCTGATAGTTTTCAAGTATATCCAACCATACAAAGCAGAACTCTAGTAATACATGGGTAGTATGGAGTTTTTTGAATCGTTGATTCCCTTATTTGGTATGCTTTTTTATGGGGGAAAATGATTTCAGTGAGTAGGAAATTACGGGTGAAATGAGATTTTTTTCTCTTCAGTGGCTTCGTAGAGGAGGCAAACTTTCCAATCTGCATTGCACCTCCACTAACAACATTTAGCTACTCACAGAGACTCTCCTTTCGATTTGGAAAAATGACAGAAGCTCTAAAATTGTGTTGTAGACAATGGAGATTAGGGAGGTACCTCAAACACTTAAATTTGAGGTCCCATTCTCTCTGAAATTTGCCAAAATGAGTGTAACGTGAATTAGCAAGATCTACCTAGGTGAAAACGATAACACTTGAAGATGGACGAATCTGAAAAAATTTGAGGCAATTCCGCCATCTAGATGTTTGCCGAGGCAAGCACGATGTAAGATGCCTTAACGTTCTCATAAACTCGATGAATAGTCAGGGTGACTATGTAGTTAGACAAGGTGACAAACTTCAAGGTAGCATAGAAAATGGAGGAGTCCGAGAAGTTCTTGTATTTTGTGTCATTGGATAGATCTTAAATAATCCAACAAGATCTGTTTGGGGCGTTTTCCAGTCCAAATGTGCAAAATGCTTGTTTTCTAGAGCTGAAAAACATCAAGGACACTTTTTGTCCTCAATGACGTTTTGGGGTTAAGGGTCTACACTTATGTTTGCACATCACACTCACTCTCTTATTCCAAGTACCATGTTCATTTTTTGCATTCCTTCCATTGAAATCCTAACTAAGTTGCTATTTTGAGAAGTTTGTATTTTTGGTAGATGCCTATTAAAGTCTAGTTTTAGCATCAAAAATCCGATTTGTAAAATAAATGACTATGATTTTTCTACTCAAGATTTGTGCAAGGGTATCCTGTGTAATCTTGACTTTTCCTAGTGTTGAGGGCTCTTGGAAATGAGCCTTAAATTCACTAGATCTTGAAGACATAATCGCATAAGAAATTCATTTAAGAAAAAAGTAGAGTAGACTTTGAGAAGCTATAAATTGATTGGCGTTGTACATGTTGGGCCCTATAACCTCATATATTTTGATTAATGAAATTTTTAGATTCACCATGTGAAAAGTGGATGGAATTTTTTATTGTCGTTTTGACACCCTCTTGATTAAGCATTGTAATCTTTCAACTCATAAGTGATACTGCTATGTTTTCTTTTCCAATGTAACCTCTAACACGTCTACTTTAAACTTGTACGGTTCCAATTCAAAAAAATTGATACAATTTATCAAAATGTTTTTTTTTTTTTGGGTTCAACTTGGAGCAAATTTCTAAAAGCTGAAAACAGGCCTTGGGGCATTTAGGGGTTAACTTAGATGTGATTCAAGACTGATTTCATCGCAGAGAAAATGACTCGTCTTCAGTACAAACGCGGTACAAAATCAGTATGTTACAATCGTATACGTCGCCAGATTATATTTCATCGGGTATATACAACTCTCAATCCGCTTCTAATAACTCCAGAATGCTCGGCTATTGAAGGAAATTTTCCTACAGCAGAAATTTTTTCTAAGAATTTTCACTTCCTGTTGACATGAGAAAYCATGCTTGCTCCATCTGCAAGAAACTAGACACGAGAAACCACCTCGAGAACAAACTGATCTGGCATATAAACGGATCTCCACCACAATGGCCTAGAAGCACCCTCTCCCTTTATTAACACACCGACCGAGCGAGCATCGCTTCACCAAGCAGGCCTGAGGCAGCCTCTTTTGTAGCTGCACTGAACGCTGAGCCCTGGGACTTCTCAACTTCAATAAGACATAATCGGAAAGAATTAACTAGGTTCGATACATCTCATCCATTTAGGATGGCCGATATAGCAAATGGGATCACGCTACTGTTACGAATGCTGCTGCTGTTGCAATCGGCTAGTATCTACAAAATCACTAGCACTAGCAAGTACGCGAAAATGGAGGTTGCCATAGAAAGAGCAACTGTCCGTCCATGAATACAGGCATTGCTTACAACAGCCAAGGCACTGCACAAGTAGCAACGAGTGGAAAGGAGTGAGAAAACTTGCAAGACTCGCCAAGAGAACCAGACAAAAGCATAGAATGATTCAGCCCGTGGTCACTACATGGATGTGGCATTCTGTGCCAAAGAGAACGATTAGGTGACAGGATGGTGATATTGCTCCCTGGGAAGTGTAAAACTCTAACCAACAAGCTGCCTGTCAAATTTTCGTCAGGAATGACCATGCGGCTTAAGAAATCGGAATAACGAGTACCTGTTTGTGCCTTGATAGAAGCATGTCTCCGAACCTGGTCAGTACATGGAACATGAAGTTAGGTCAAGTAGACGCCACCACTAAGCTTGCCAGATTTGCAATTGCGTCAAACATAGTCAGTGCACTACGCATGCATGCATGCCTTTCCAATTCAAATTGACCGCTCAGGCTTAATGATCTTTGAGCTCTCCACGATTCATGAGCAAGGGCGTACACCGACAACACTAAACGCGGGAAAAAGCAGAGCAGAGAAGAGGTCCTTACTCGGATCGTTGGAAGAGACATAAGCAGTGCCTGAAAAGTTGCAGGAGTCCTGAGCTCCATTCATACTATTAAAGTAGGCATTAAAAGCCCATGAGGCATGAGCCCAGATAGTGTTGGGGTAGAAACACGTGCCTTCCACTTCTGTTGATTTACAGTTTATTCGAGCACAAGTCCAATTCAAAGCGGCCTGTACGTCATAAACATTCGCACCATTYCTCACCACACACCAAACGAAGCCTCTATCATCTGCGAGCCGTCTGTGCYTCSCCGGRTTYTCGTTAAAGCTCAGAACAAACGYCTGGTCYGGAGTTCTAGTGGATTTCAAACTAGCAAAAGAAAGCTTACTGGTGTGGAAGGACAAAGACCGAGGGGAGGACACTTCAATTCGCAAGTCGAGCTCGGCTTTCGACAAGGATTGGCGCAGGTTCCGCATGGCCTGCACCTGCTTGACTGTGAGCGGAAGAGTTCGGATAGGAGACTCGTCCCCCACAGCAATAGCAGTGACGTTCGTGCCTCCGACGAAAGGCAAAATATTACGCTCAACCCAGACACGAGCATTGTTTGAATCTCCTGCCAAATCTTCCAGCTCGRCATTGCGAACCCCAACAATCACATTGATAGAAGAATTTCCCAAAGCCCTAAGAATCAAGTGATTGGCATCAGATAGCCAGAATACTGTGATTGCGTGATCCTTGAGCAGCCTGACGACCTCTTCAGGAGTTGACACCTTCCCTCTAGCACTTCTGTGACCCAATTCCAAGATACTAGCTTCCGCAGGTCCTGCACAACGGACACGTGTTACCTTACAAATGAAGGAGCATAAGCACGTGAAACCAACTAGACCAGWTGCCCTGTGCACTCTGTACTGTAGTTCACCCAGGCTGGATACAGGCCTAGAATACTAGCATGCTGACCCGGTCGCATCTCACWCCCAGAAGCAACATGGAACAGCAAGCGTCGAGGTCTGCCGGGTAGTTCTAGCCCAGCGGCCAGAGTCCTCATCTCTTCATTTGGGTACTCATCAAATCTGGTAAATCGTAGCAGGAAGTAAGTAGGGACACGGGACTCGGAGCCTGCCTGTCCATACATCCTGAGAGGCCAAATTCAAAATCATTCACCTACGTCGTTGAAGACAGACCTCACGGATGAAATGAACGCTTCCTCTAAGACGATGGCGAGTGTAGTTTCGAAGTGTACCACAATGCAGGCAGGTGAAATCCTATCCGACAGGATCTTGAAGCACTAGACCTAAATGTGAAAGTAATGTTCAGGACTGTGCGACATTCAAGGAGTATTGGAGGAATGGTGAGGTATTGTTGCAAATAGGATATCCCAGCATGAGACCGACCGAGGGGAAGGACAGCACAGGCATGTCGATTCCGAGGGGGACCAAGCCATGGATTCAGAGCGAGTTTGGAAACGGAACTGACCTGAAGCTTGGAGCAGCAGCAGAAAGACGAGGCCGACGACAAGGGGCAACGAGGCCCAGGGGGTCGCCATGCGAGAGCGAGCCAGCGGCGATCCCGGCTGAAGCCCAGAAGGGCACGGAGGAAGCAGGAACAGAGGAAGCAGCAGAGTCGGGGGCCAAGTAGGAAAAGGAAGAGAACAGAACAGAAATGACGAGAACCCAAAGAGGAAGAAGGGAGGCAGACCCAGAGAGGGAAATGCGAAGACGAGGAAGGCGGGCGGGACGGTTCAATTGGTCTTACTTAACTTAACTTCCGCTGCAGTTGCTGTCTGCAGCTCAGCAAGCACTCAGAACAGAAGCACGGCGCTGGAAGACAAGCGCAAACTAAGTTACTGTAATGATTATGAATGAGGAGAAGAACATAGCGTAGCTTACACCTGGCAGGAGCAGGGGAAGCAGGAACAGCAGGGAGGGGACTACGCTTACGCTAGGGGAGTCTTCACAGTAGCCTGAGTTCGACTGCGCCTGSCAGGCGACAGGAGCTTTGCCCAGAACTCCCGAAGTTAGATGGCGATGGCGATGGGTCCCGCTGCAGTGCATAATTGCATCCCCTGGACGTGCATACCCAGTCGTAGGTGTTGGGTTTCGCTTCCTCCGCCTTTTACGACRCTTTGGACGTGCAACCGTTGGAGCCGTTGCTGCTCTTTCCACCCGCGACGCCCGCCCGCTGCGACTGGGGCGAACTCCATGCCCAGGGAACCTTCCTCTTCCCCCAAAGAGTCCAAGCCCAGTGGGGTTATTTCTATCATTTTGGAGAAGTAGCTAGCTACTTTATGTGATACTTCATATTTAGCCCTTAAAGGAGAAACCTATTACCGTGGGGAAAGGGAGGGTGCGGTGTGTGTGGCGTGTGTGTGGTGTTTGACTGAGGGAGAAAACATTGTTCATGTACATGTTTACCTTTGGAAAAATTGTACAAAACGATACTTGATGCTACCCATTCAAAAAATTGCAAGAAGGGCAGCGTGGCACAAAACACTTTCATGTGAAAATCTTTACTATCTTCTTAGAATTAGGGCTACTTGAAAATATGGAAGCCATTAAAGACACTAAATTTCCCATGATGATTGACACATGTGTGGTCACTTTCTCAAAAAGAATGGATGAAAATTGGCGAGTATCCACTCACCAAATGATTTTTTTGTCATCGAAAGGACCCAAAATGTCTACCTCGTCCTACAAGGGTTAGATGATACTTGGTAATATCTCCAAGAAACCTACACTAAATACTGAAATTAGGTTGCCTCTACAATTAAGTTGCCTTTATAATTAGGTTGCCTTACCCCAAGAAAGTTACTCTACAAGCCATCAAAGTCAATAAATACTTTCATTTGTACGCATAGAGTTCCATGAGTTCCATCTATACCAAAAAATAATTCAAAGGTAGTGTATTCTTGTCCAATAACAATAAATGTTTATATGGTGTGGATTGTCAAGAAACTAGTGAGGGGCAACCTAATTTCAGTATTTAGCGAAGGTGATATCTATGCAAAATTTGGCCATTGGTTTTAAAATTCAGCACAAATCCCACTTTTTTGTAAAAAAAGTCAAGATAAATCACCTTTAAAAGAAATAGCCCTTTTTTTTTTTGTAGCAAAGTGGCAAAAATTTGTTACAAAAGAAATTATTGCCCAAGACAAACTCACTCACAAATTCATGGTCCTTACCCCTTCTTAGTCTTCTTCTCCTTAGTTTCTCCCCTTTCTTTTTTCCTCTTTTTTCTTTAACTTGCKTGGCCCTTCCTTCTCAAATTGTCAAGAATGCACTACAAGCTCGTTTCAAAGGGGAATCTTCACATTTTCACATGCTAAGAGATAAATTTAAAAAACATAYACTGATTTTGTGGTGACAAATTTGGCAATCTTTGACCACTAATAGTTAATTCCAAGAATTGTGATTTCAAATTGGAATTCAAATTTTTCAAATTCATTCACCTTCAATAAAAAGAATCTCATGTTCATCCTAGRGTGAAAGTTTTGGAGCAACACTACAAATTTTTTAACTATGAAGAACATTCATATCTCTACTTTATAAGGATTATTTGCTTCAATCTTCAATTTTCTACCTTGTCTCACTTTCATATCTTTCCTTTCTATTATAATCAAAATTTGCTCTTTTCAAACAAAAATAGGTTTTCAATACCTCTATAAGAAAGTTAGGCATAGAAAATGATATTTATATAGTGTTTCAAGCCTAAAAGGTCTTTGGTTCAATTTATACTAGTACTTCTTGCCTAAGCTCAATCATATGACTTTGTGGAGGAATCAATAATCCTTGCGATTAGCAAAAGTGTCCATGAAGGAACAATCAAGCCTCTCTTTATTTCTTAGTATAGTTTGCTTATATCAACCAACTTATTTGTGTTCAATTTTGTTTTTTTATAAATAAACCTAAAAATGTCTCCCCTAATTGATACTAAAGTCCTACAAATTAATTAAGACTTCAATACTATTAACTATTGATTTGGGACAATTCACGTGGGTTCAAACTCCTAAAAGGCTTTGTTATTTTTAAAGAACTAACTATTGGTACCTAGTATTCTCAACGCCCAAGGGGCCCAAAAGTGGCCTCACACGGTCTGGCAGTCCACTTTGAAGTGCTCTAACATTTGCATCCAATGTCTGATTTCAATAAAACTTGTTGGGAAATTTGCGCATACTAGTCTGGTTTCTATGGTAAAATTTTCTGATCAATTCAAGACATATTGAGTTTGTGAAATTCATTCAAAGTTCTCAGGTTCAATTTAGGTTCAGCACATTGCATTGTGATGGCTTCAACTTCGGGGGATTGTATCCTTTTCATCAAATGTTTGTTTTTGATAAAATTTGTTGGGTTTTGTTCCCATAAAGGTCTAGTTATTGTGCTAAAAGTTTCATGCCAATCCAAGTTCTTTAGAATGTTTGGGAGCAATTCAATGTTCAAAATCCAGAAATTTTTGCATTTCACTGAACTTTGGCGCCTCATAACTTCTTAGTGTATGATCCTTTTTCAATAATTTTTGTTGGAAAAGTTGCGCTTACTAATCTAGTTTGTGTGGTTAAAATTTCATATCCATCCAAGACATAATGAGTGACTGAGAGGCATTTTAGTAGAAGGAGGTTCATCCGTAGATGTGAATTTTTGCTACTTTTTTCACTATTTTTTGACATTTCAAATCCATTTTGCAAACACAATGAGTCATTTTTATGATATTTTTTTCACCAAAGTTTTTATATTTAGGTTTTGAATCACTTTGTAGTTTAAAGTTTTATCATTTGAATCGGTTTAGAAATCAAATCTCACCTCCAAATGTGTTTTTGAGAAGATTTCAGCACCTTTTGTCAACACTAAAACATTATAATCTTTCAATCTATACGGTCAAATGACCCCAAATTTGTTCCACAACATCTACAGCATGCACACTACAATATTGTACGGTTGAGATCTTCATAACTGACTGAAAGTGAAACTTTTAACACTTGCAAAGGGAAGATGCTTTCAAGCATGGTTGGACCTTGGGCGTTGAGGGGTTAATGCATTGATTTAAAGTGTTCAATCATTCTGTAGAATTAGCATTATTTTTTATAAAATAGCCTTAAATACACGTCCTTACAAGTCTTTCGAAGGCTCAAGCTAGTCCAAATTTTTCTACTTCTTAAACTTCCTATAACAAATACAACAAAAGAAAGGAATGTTTTAAGTGAGTTTTTTAACATAATCCTAGACATAAGATTACAAATGATTTCACTGATAGAAGGGGGTCCAAATGCAATAGACAATTGAATAAAAATGTTGATTCAAACAAATGAGAAAGTAGACTATTGATAATTTAGATTTTGTTGATAATATAATCATATATATACAATCTTACTTAGTTATTGTTCTAAAATGTTTTTGAGTATTGAAGTGGCATACTTTTGGACCCACAAAGGTTCTTCATATTAGAAAGTTTGTGGGCACAATCATTAATATTAGAGCATTTAGAATCCCTTGTGTRCCCATTGGAAGCTTGTTGACCCCTAAAGTCCCAACGGAAGGTCTATTTTTCATCAAATTCCCCTCAAAATTGTCATTTTAATTGCAAATTGCAAAATAATTTAGAAATATGTTTTTTTTCATATTCATTTATTGGATCTTGCTCTAAATTGGGATAAGAATGTGTGGGAAAAATTTGAAAAAATTTGACGGCATGCATTACAAGATATTTGCGCTTGAAGTGATGAAAATTGTTTTTTTTGCACCTTGCATTTTTAGATTTTAAGGCTTTGAATCTTCTTAGCTTTAAATTTTTGCACTACACACACTAAATTTTAAAAAAAATGTTGAAGAATTGAGTTGAAAGTCTTTGAGTTAATCATCATGAGTTTCATTCTTTAAAAAATATATTAAATAGATCTAGTTTCAAGGGTGAATGAAGAACAAAAGCAATAATAGCTTTGAAATGGAATTGAAATACAATAATCCACATAGTGAAATTAATACAGCAAATGGATTTGACCTTGTCAAACAATGTTTTTTGAAAATTAGTAAAAGTTGCATTTGAAAATGAATCATACAAACTATTTTTTCGAGAAAATGCTTAGATTGCCCAAGAAATAAGATTGTCCATAAATTTCTCATTACTATTGTAGTCCAAATAGAACGAATCAAATCTTTCCATGTACACAAGATGGTGTCATAGGCAATTTTCTATGACAAACAAAATTTAGAAAATTTGATTTTGGCATTTGATTTTTTTGGTATTGCCCAACACTAGTAGAAAGTTGTGATAAGAAGAACAAAAAATCAACAATTTTTTGTCATTCTCGGTACTAGCGGTCACAAATTGTTAAAAGCAATAGAATTTTGTAAAGGCACCAACAAATTTTTGTTATTTTAGGCAATTTTATTTCTTTTGACCAAATCAACAAAAATTTAACAAATTTTGTAACCCCTAAAATTCATATCGTTTGGAGATTTCTAAAATCTAGAACTGTTTTAGATGTTTGAAATCTAGAAATATCCTAGATGGTTTGGATAGCATGGTTTGAAGTATAGATATGTCTTAAATTTTAGAAATCTAGACTTGTCTTAGATTTTAGATATCTACACCTAAGGCCTTATTTGTTAAAATGAGACATGTTGCGGTCTTGTTTTAAATATATCTATATTTTGGGTGGAAAAAGGTTTCATTAGATTGAGACTCTCCATTAAATTGAGACTTATAAATGTCAAAAATATGTATTTGAGACTCTCTATTAAAAAAGTACCACAAACCCAAAATTACATTTGGATTTACTAATTTTTTGGTAAACGGAGACACAAAATACTCAAAGACATTATAAAGTGAGACATTCTTTTAAATTGAGACTTACGTATGTCAATGTTCTAATCTATAGATCCAAGATATCAAATTTTAACATGAAAGGCACTTGAACTACAAAAATTCTCCAAAAAATATTTGGAAATGTCAAAAAAACAAGAAAAGTTGCAAAAAACACATCTATGGCTGAACGTCTCTCTACTAAAATGCTTCTCAGTAACTCATAATTCCTTGGACTGACTTGAAATTTTTACCACAAAAACTAAACTAGTATGTGCAACTTTTCAAACAAAAATCATTGAAAACAGACCCTATATGAAGAAGTTATAAATTGCCAAAGATCATTGTAATGCCAAAATGTCTAGATTTTGAACTTTGAATTGCTCCGACCTTCCAAATTTGACCATTTTTAACATTTTAGAAGAAAAAATTGTTGTCCAAATCAATTGAACTCGACAACAGCTTTTAATAGAATATTGACCAGTACAACGCGACTAAATTAACTAAACTAGACAATAGATTTGGATTCAATTTCTATTGTTTTGGACATTGTATTTTTGCTAGGCAACAAACCCCATTTTGGGCTAAGGGTGGCAAAACTTTTGCTCTTAGGCACTATTTGAAATTATAAGAATTATATTTCAAAAAACTGTTGATGTGTTTATGTATCTTCATGAAAAATTCAAAAATTCAAATGAAAATTGAAACCATAGGAGTCCATCCAAAGTCCATTTTGTCACCTAAGAGGATAGTAGAATTTTAGGGATTAATTACTATTATAAATTGAAATGTATTAAATATTGAAGTTGAATTTTATAGGTAATTCTACAATAAAAACATAATGTTCATTGTAGCTAGTTAATTTCAATATTAAAAATGGGTATAAGCATGCTTGGGGTATACTAGTCAGAAACCAAGGAACAAGAATGAAATAATTTTCAAATAGCTTATTTTACAAAAAAAAATGCGAGTAATTTTTTGAAAGCATTGGTTACTGTTAGAACACACATATAGACAAATTGTTTTCATAAAATCAAATTTTATGAAATCTTTCATTTTTTATTTTCATATTTATTAGGATTTTGCAATTGATATCATGTCAATAAAAAATATACATGTATATACAAGAATTTACCATGATTTTTAGCCTATTCACTAGTTTACAAACCACTAATCAAGTTTCAAATATGAAATCCACAACAATCTTCAATTTTGAATTCCTTTTACTATAAGAAACTTGCATTTTTGGTGACGCACCTCAATTTTTTGGAACGGATTTTTTGATATCCAATCCAACATATCCATGTTTTTCTGTCAAAACCCCCGCCAACGCAATGTTGAGCGCAACGTTTTATCTGACAAAAAAACATGGGCTTGTTGCATTGGACATAAAAAAAATCCGCTCCAAGAAATTGGGGCATGTTACTAAAAACACGGGGTTCTTCTAGTGTTTAGACGTAGCCCCTTTTTGTGCTATTTTAGATGATTTGGAAAATAATAAAAAATAGTTAAATATTCCATATCAAGCTATAAATCACTACAATTGGTTATCAGAATGTTATAAACCAACAGAGTGATTTGAAAATACTTTCTACTAAATATTTATATTCTTTTTAGATTCTTGAATGAAAAATGGACAATGTGATAGAGTCATGAATGGAGCTTCAAGAATCAAATTATAAACTTTAATCTATCAATGAAAATTTTTTTGGATGATTCCATATTGTATTCTATTTGAAGCAAGCAAATTTGTATTGAAATCTTGTTTTTTCTACAAGATTTGAAATTTAATTTATWTTAAAGAAATTAATTTCAATGTATTTTATTGTGTGAGGTAGTTTGTAGGATATTCCAAGCATGCTTGTACCCAAATATGTTTTGCCATGCAAATGATGAGAACTACCATCTTCAAATTAAATATATAAAGTGAAAACAACTATTTATGTCTTCTCAAAGATTCAATTTATTAATTTTATTAGAGAAGCCATGCAATTAGTAGGGTCACCATCAAATTAATGTTGTCATCTCAAACCTTTTTTCTTTGGAAAGTAATACAACATTAAAACATTTAATCTTGCATTCATTCAAAAATGTGTGACTTTGGTTCACTAACTAGTGTCGTACCAAGAAATAGAATAAATTGGGGTAGATTCCACATAATTAGTAGTATTTGATGTATTTAATCTTTGACTTTTTATTTTAGACAATATGAAATTAAATTTTTTATTTACACTCTTTAGAAAAAGGAGAGCTCACTACATAGGTTAAACAAGTTGTTGACCATTATTTAAGTCGACCGGTTTTGGCACAAGTTTGTGATGCAACCATTAAGATGAATCCCTAAAAATAAATGTAGTTAGTGATGTAATTGGAGCATTTGATTAGAGTGAACATATCTAGCTTAACTGTTTGACATGTATTCCACAAAAAATAAGATAGGAAAATTGTTCATATAAGATTCACTTTGTTTTCGCGTTTTCTGCTCTGTTATTTCGAAGGTGGTGCTCCCGGATTCTTGGACTAGGGTTTTCGTGGAGGGAGCTACCCTCTGCCTCTGCCCTGCGTGCGAGGTTCGGAATCGTGGGGATTGCGCGTGTTTCCGTTGTGCTGCCCGGTTTCCAAGATGAAATGGGTGCAGTGTGGACCTGGCGATTTYACTGGGGATCCGCCATCCCTTCGCAGGTGCGCTCTAGGCCTTCCTCTCCTAATCAATCAATCGACCCTTCTTAGTTTTCCTGGAATTTATACGATGCTGAGGTTGGGTTGGGTTGGTGTTCCCTGTTCTGGTTATGTGAGAGGAAAGTTTGCATTAGGTCTCATGATCGTTTGTGATTGCATTTGGCTTTGAACTTGGACTGTGCGGATGCCTGGGTCGAGAATTGGGCCTGAATCGCTTGCTGGGGTTGCTGCTGGCAGTGGACACTCGGCCGTTCGCGTGAAGGGCAATCGGGTGGTGGTTTTCGGAGGGCTTTATGATAAGAGTTTTCTTCACGATCTTCACGTGCTCGACATAGGTAGGCACTACCATGGAATGTCGCCTCGCTTGTTTTCACTTGCAATCGGGTATTGGATGCGCCATGTTCTGCTGTTGGCTTCGTGTCTGCAGATGTGTAAACCAGTAATTCGACCCTTCAGTCCACGATAGAATGTTTACCGAAGCGTTTTGATCAGAGTCAGCAACTGTAGTGTAGTAATTCTTGAATTAMATACGGAAGCACATTCCCTATGTATCCGTGGTGCTGAATGTCACATCGCCTGCAATCCGAGTTTTCCTCCGTTGACATTGTTCGATTTTCGCTGGCTGCAGAAAACAAATTGTGGTTTCAGCCCGAATGTACAGGTACAGCTGAGGAAGGAGTGCTGGTTGGACCTAGTCCACGTGCCTTCCATGTCGCTGTTGCCGTGGATTGTAACATGTTCATCTTTGGTGGTCGATATGGCCGTAAGCGGTTCGATCCCCACCCCTGCTGCTTGTCTTTGGGATTCCTGTTTGGAAGAGTTTGTACTCTTTAGGAGCTTCAGCAATCGCATGGATGAATGCATAATTTGAATACACAAATTGAATGCACAAATTGCAGTTTCCACTAGCACTTTAGCCTTTATCCGCTCCATACATACAGATAACTTGTTTTGAATGACTGCATGATCGAAACGTAAACCTACAAGTTAGCATGCTCGTTTTCGCAATGTGACCAAGCTCACGCTTCTTGGTATTATACTTTAGTGTTCTAGTTAAACTTTAGTCTGGTAAAACGGATTAGGCGAGGCTTCCGGACCCGTGGTCGTTTGCGCATGTCCAAGCCAAGTTAGCATGCTTATTTCGAGGTAGTGTTGTCGGATGTTTGAGGAATCATATTTGTCAAGTTGCTTCTGCACGTGTTGGATGTTGTCGACAGCCTGATGTCCATCTATCATGTTTCTCATGTTGATTGAGAATTCGGTTGGGCTGGTGCAGACTAGGAGATTTTTGGATGCTCGATACTGGTAAGCTGAGGACTTMTTTTATGAGTTGACTGTGACTTTTTTGTTTCTATTTTAATTATGAGAATGCCATCAGCATAGGAGTACCATTCAGACTTGAGTCTGTGTATTTAGTTGGTTTGTTTTGCTCAATTTGCAGTGGAATTCGTCTCCTGGTTACTTGGGTTGATACTGTTGGCATTTTTTTCCGGTGGATAAAGAAACATGGCAGTGGGTTGAGCTCAGTGGCTACGGTGACCTTCCTCCAGCTAGAGATTTTGCAGCCGGAGCATCTGTCGGCAACGGCAAGTTAGTGATGTGAGTCTCCCACACCACTTGTATAGTGTTTTTACTGAACGAGAGCACGCATTCTTTCTTCGCAAGGTTTTTGTCTTTGCTTGCCTTGCATTCCTAAGCGACTATCCGAAAATATGCAGATATGGAGGCTGGGATGGCACAAAGTGGTTATCCGACATCTATGTGCTCAATACAAGTACGTCTCTAGACACCTTAAGTTAGTTGATATTACGTTCATAAGTAATATCAGCTTTTTGATTTTCTTCTATTTTGTCATCAAAGAGGAATTGTTTGCAGCAACGATCCTTGCTCACCGAGCTCGTTAATTTTCTGGGGACCCTGCAGTGTCTTTAGAATGGGTTCTTCTGCCAATAGCAGGGCCTGCTCCAGCTCCTCGATGTGGCCACAGCGCAACCATGGTTGAGAAGCGTATGCTCATCTTTGGTGGYCGAGGTTTACTCTTTTTCCAGCTCATGAATGTGTGCCTGTGTAGTTTCATGTTGACACTGGTCGTTTTCTGAATCCTTGCTGGCTAGAAGTGATCTTCATCGCTTATCTCGTGGTCACGGCTGGGCGCTTTGGGTCTTGCAGGAGGTGGTGGGCCAATTATGGGCGACCTATGGGCACTGAAAGGCCTCTTYGACGAAGGTTGAGCCTCGTGTACTGACTTCTAGTTTTTTGGAATTGCACCCCTCTCTTCGGGTATATGATTTACAGGGCTAGCTTCACGGCGTCAAAAACTTCAYGGCGTAGTGCACTGTCTACAAATAACTGCGTCTCCTTGCAACATAATGATTGCTCACTCTGTTGTTTAGGTTTGCTTTGCTAGTGTTCTCTTTCTTGATATTGACCTTGTGCACTTTCTGCGCCATGTCTGAGGTTGTTTGTCTTATTTGTGGAAGGAAGAAAAAGAGCCACCAGCCTGGACGCAATTAAAGCTGCCTGGTTATGGGCCTGCACCTCGGTGTGGCCATTCTACCACTGCAGGTGGATCTCAGGTGTGCACATTCTCGCAGGCAGTAATGACGCTTTCGAATGTATTCGTTATTCTTGGTAGGGCTTGTGTCATTTATAATCGATAATTTCGAGGTTTGTGGATAGAGTGCTTCCGATTTGTGCTTGAACATGATCTGTTCTTTGACTTTCTTTACTCCAGTTATTGGTTTTTGGTGGCCATGGAACTGGTGGTTGGCTTACACGTTATGACATCTATCACAACGATTGCGTTATCCTTGATCGAGGTATGTGAATGTCCTGTTGCGCAGCTCAATTTGTCACTTTAGAGCATKCATTTGAAGGAGTTAGATTTATGATTTCATCTTTCCTTTACAGCAACGGTGCAATGGAAGAGATTATCAGTSAGTAATGAGCCACCACCGGCAAGGGCATACCACACTATGACTCGCATYGGTCCGAGGTTTTTACTCATAGGAGGTTATGACGGCAAATCTACATTTGGTGACATGTGGTGGCTYGTAAATGAAGGTTGGTTTTCACATTTTTTTTTTCCAAAATCGCACATAAAGTTTTCCCTGGTGGAATTTTATAATAGCCGTTTGGAATGTGTGGGGAAGATGTATGGTCGTCGTTTACATAATGCACAGATAGATTATCCTCATCTTAACCGGTAGGAGTCTTTGGTAGAATAGGAATGTAGATTTGCAGCTTTTTTGGCAAATGAAATTGTCGCATGAAAATAATCTAGACATTTTATCTTCATTTGTGCAAGTTCTCCTTTTCTTCCCATCCCTATATGAACTGATTCAGAATGTTGCCAAAAAAYAATGAAGGGGCAGTGAGTGTCGAAGCTAGTCATTGCTGAAGAATAGTCAAAAATTTCTTTTTCAAGATACTTGCATGTATTTCATCCTTTTTGTGTAGCTCCGGCAGTAGCTCTTTGAAACGTTCATAATCCACCCAGGGTTAAAAGTTCAATTAAATCAAAACAACAAATTGGGAGCACGGATAATGTATGTGTTCGATAGTGAGAAGCATGCTTAGTGATGCTTATTTGATGTGTCCCAGAGGATGAAATTGCAAAGCGAGCRCTTCTGTCCCCAGCAAGTAGTTTTAAACCTGCAGACCTGGACACCTCCAAAGCATCTCCAGGGCGCTCACCCTTGGCGGACAGGAAGGTATGCGTCTTYGTTGTCATATCGGTGTGTAGTTACGATGATCAGGTCTCAGGCTCGTGCCTTCATTGCCGTCATATCCCATAATTTTCTGCTCTCTTTTTCTTATATTCCTTCTGACATTTCACCAGATTTCGTGAAGAGTGAACTAGTGTTTTTTAATAGCTTTTAACGAGTTTTTTTTTTTTATCAGACTCAAGGCGAAGTCACACTGCCGCCACTCTATGAGCTTCGACAGCGTCTTGGACTACCAGCTGTTCCTATCGCCCCAGCTTCTGCAGTGGCTTCGGATGCTGAAGAGCTTCTGGCTTTGGGGAAAGAGTTGCTGTCTGACAGGGGTCAGARTAGTCCAGCCTCAGCGTCTTTGCTTCTGAAGGTAGGTCTGCCTTCAGATATTGAGGTTATCGATGTCCCTTAATTCACAGTTTAAAAAATTGGTCCAGGATATTTTATGCTGCACTCAAGTATCAATGACCTCCCTGCTTCAGTACAGATGCCGATGCGGAAGTGTTTTCTATCGTCTTCTTCCTGATCTAGGTTAGACCTCTTTATCGTCAGTTTACCCGGCAGGTTCTACGCGAAGATGTGTGTTACTCTACGCAGTGGCGTAGCCGCGCTTCGTGTTTCCATGACGTATGTGCTGCATACTTGTAGGTCGCTCAATCGGATGTTACAAAATTATCATGGTGAAATTTGAATGAGATCTAAGGATTGTGGATCTCATTCAAATTTTGAGAAACATTTCTAGTTTTGTTGCTTAACCCTAAAGCACTTTGACATCCAATTTCTAAACGATTAATAGATTGAAAATCACTTTTTTTTCTCATTCCTACTTGGAGGATAGTCATTCTAATTTGTGGAGACACTTAATGAAATTGTCCTATCTAATGGTTGGATTTGGTGTTACTAGAGTGCATATTTTCCTAAAATTACAAATTTGGAAGATTCCAAAAAACCACCATATCAAGAGAACCTCATTTCAAATCCATTCCAACAAATTTTACTCAAAAAATTACAATATTTTGCTTCTAATTGAATTCAGAAGGAATTTACAAATTTCCCTTTCAAAATTTATAGGAAAATATTTGTGATAGCATTGGTGAATCTAACCGTGTGGATGGAATCTAAAATTTAAGATCTACAACTTTTATTATATGGAATCTAAAATTCAATTCAAGCTCTACAACTATTATATGTATATCAATTCCAAAATATTCTTCTATATAGTACTTTATGATGATTTTTTTTCCAAATCCTCAATTCTAAAGAAGACTCTGGACGTTTAGGGGTTTAGGTTCCCAGGGAAGAAGAAAATGAAGAAAACCCTCGTTCACACACCGACTGGGTGTGTCGGATATTACATAAGTGGAAGACTTAAAAGAGAGAAGTAGCGCCSACATCCCCAACCGACTAACTCATCGAGAAACCCCCAAATGTTTTTAGAAAACTGAATAATATATTCTGCGGCTGCAACTTCTTGCAAAGAAACCAGGCTACAAGTACAGGTATGGCTGGTCTAGCTGTAAAATCAAGAGCCAAAAATGATATACAGTAGAATGATACGAAAGCGCTCAAATCCAGGCTTAACAGTGGTGGAAGGCTGGCTAGCTTTGCGATGTCGCAGAATACTCAATCAGCAACCGATTGTCAACAGCAGGTATGGAGGAGAAAAGAATGCGCAGCTTTCGGTTGAGCTGATAAAGCAATGTCCACTGAGTTGCCATCTCCGACTCCTTCAGCTGGCGCACAACAGAGGCCTGTCACATCGACAAGGATTTGTAAG
This sequence comes from Pleurozium schreberi, assembly GCA_006891605.1. Taxonomy (NCBI): domain Eukaryota; kingdom Viridiplantae; phylum Streptophyta; class Bryopsida; order Hypnales; family Hylocomiaceae; genus Pleurozium; species Pleurozium schreberi. Next base: position 23,034 of record VACF01002202.1, read on the forward strand.
GATGGCATTCATGTTCTCACAACTAYAAGTGGGCGATATTTGATGGTGCCAACAAACGGATGAGTACACGGACAGAAAGCGTGCAAGCTACAGAAATGATAAGAGTAAGATACCTGCAGATGTTTCCCCAATTGYACCTCGACCTCAGCACCAAAGGAGAGATTGGCCAAAGATTTGAAAGGATCTGTTGTTGGATCAAGTGACAGTAGATTGGGAACCTGAGGTGCTGAAACCAAGCGCCATCGCGCTTGCCCAAACTCACCTTTTGTTTCAATTTTGGGCATGAGAGTCTCAACTGTGGCAGCCGCCAGCCTCTTAAACGCAAGCTGACCATCTCCTTCAAGCAACGAATCTGCCAATTGGCTTTCAAGCACACGTGCAGCCTGCGCAAAGCAAGAYAAAGACGAGCACAATGCGTCACCGCACATGAAAACGTCGCTGCAAAAGACAGGGTACTACAAGAAATAGAAATAATCAACACTTTCCCGCAAGCAATCAAAGATTTAGTAAAGATAATAACTSATAAAGATATCCTAAAGACTCCACTACTTGATAGGAAATTTGATGTAAGTTATCTATGGGGATTTCGAATCCATAAGGTCACTATCCACCATAATTGGAGTTACCGACAAATTGCAGTTTCGCGAGAGAATTTTCACAATGTGCGACTGACAGGTCTTCCATGAACCCTTAGCCCTAAACCCTACCCCCATTGTTGGCACACTAAGTAATCCAGCTCACGAAATAATGCCAGGAAAGGTTAAAGAACCTCAATGACGGAAAGAGCATCCTGTTCGCCGGTACGAGTAGAAGTTACAGCAAGGTTATCTTGCCATTTGCTAGCCAGCCCCTGCACTTTAATCTGCCAATCTGCTCCCACTAGTGCGAGGTCGAGACTAGGGTCGAAGCCTTGATCCGGCTCAAATTTAGCCCTATTTGGGTGGTCTCTGTTTAACCGCACCTGCAACAACCGAGGACTTCATAGTTAGACATGAAAAGGGTTCACGTACAGAAATGGATTACAAATCACCCACCTCAGAAATGACTTGCATCACTCGGATTCTAAAACGAAAGAAAGCGTGCACAAGTTGACGTATRAAAAGGCAGACCTGGGTAGCAACCAGATTAACATCTCCATTCTCAAATGTCAATGTGCCCTTCGGTTTCACCCTTATAGAATCAGCAAAACCATTCAGCTCCAGCTCTCCTTTCACTGCAAAATTGAGGATCAAAGGATACACCATGCGAAGTTCTGGTCCCAGCTGAAGCTTCAAACTTCGTAGGCGTATCGCTACAGGCGGCTGTGACTTTTGATCCTTCCCTTCATTGGAGGAGAGATCTTCTGTTAAGAAATAGCACAGTGCACTGTTAGAACCGTTATGGGATTAACATTCTCAACATTGCCAGGTCACACTTTGCAAAAATCCAAAGCCAAAAAATTTCATACAAACGTCATCCCACCTGAAATTTTCCTGATGAGTTTATCAGGCAAGGGTAACAGCCCAGCCGTTTGGTTCCGAGCAATATTTCCAGTCGCAGMCATCAGGCTATAGTTGCTTCTTGGTGAATCTGAAGAATTTGTGGAAGGCGACGGACTTGTTACTTTCTCTAAGTTTTTCTCTTGAGAGAGATATGCTTCACCGTGGCTCAGTTTCACCAGTCCAGTAACCTCAGGTTCCAGGAGAGAACCCATCAATCGCATGCTGCTGTCTACTTGCCCACTGCGAGCCACAGCCAACAGTAGAAAAAGATACTATTCAGCCTGAAGAGAAAAAAAGGAATATGGAAACTAACAAGATCGTGSTGGCATTGCAAGTATCTCCAAACAGGTAATATTTGTAATCCACTGATGTGCAAAACTCTTTAATTGGAGCGCAAGATTCTTAAAAGCGTCCAAAAAATGGCAGATCAAAACATAATTTCACAAGTAGTCAAGCTGTAGTCTGATATCTGCAAGAGATTATTTCCTGTTCGGAATCAATGTAATACAGTTTCCGGAAAATATACACATGATTAGCTTAGTCGAAGCCCGTCGTTATTCGTAAAGTCACCTACAGCAATCACACGTTGAGTTCTGTATGCACCCCATTCCCAGTCCTCCCCTCGGAGATCAAAGTCCGCCTGCGCCCACAACAATGTAAATTCTTTCAGATCTGCAGAAGTTCTTGGCGGCATAAACAATGGACTTGATGGATTGAACAAGTTTTGACACCCACCTTTACATCTGAGATCATCAACAAAATCAAATGCTGACCGCTAAAGCATAGTCAGATGACGAAAGACCAAGGAGGTATCGGTTTAGCAAACAAACAGTGGTATCTCCTTTCCCCCCGCCAGTGGCGTCAAGGGTGCCTTTCCATTTTCCCTTGAGCTCCGCAAGGCCAGGTAAGGGCAGTGCTTCGGGTTCAGATTCATCTTCAGGATCGCCAGCTTTCCTGCTACGAATGTACTCCAGTAGCTCCTTAGCATTTTCGGCGGAAAATCCTGCACTTTGAACACTTTGCAAAAATATTTCTTTTGATCTAGACACAACAGCAGGATCACTGCTCCGGGACAAAAGACGTGCAACTGGCAGCATCTCAGATACTTCTGCCTGAGGCACTTCAAGGCGCAAGCGCCAGCGTCCCATTGAAGTGATGAACGTGCCTAATTGCCCAGCCATAGCTTTTTCCAACACCACCTCTTCGTCTCTCTCTTTCTCTCCAGCACGCTGCCCYCGCAACACATATTCTCCTTGTAGTTCATATTTACTAAACGCTTGCTCAAAAACAGACCTTTCTAACGTCACCTGCAAAGATTCCCACGTAAAGACTCAAATCTAATCTCAGGCGGTGTAAGACGATTTTGAAAGAAATTGCAGTTCCCAAAGCATGATGGAAGTTCAGACAGAGTATTACAGAAAAAGAACCGAAAATCTGTTCCATACCACATCTCCGGACCAACGAGCAGCCACGTCAAGCGACTCTCCCTGTAGGCCACTAAAACGTGGTTGCTTAACATCAAGGCTCCCTTGTCCTCTCCTTCTGAGCAGATTCAAAGACATATCCGCCTGTATTTTCATTTAGAAATATGTGAGCACGATGTCGTCTACCCCATAAGAAACCCAAAATAAGGCAACAAACGAAAGCTACTGTTACAACGCTTCGAATTCCCTGCATGACTTGCAGTCAGAAAAACCTTTAACCACTAAATAAAGTTTAAGGAATGGAAAAACATTCTGCAATATATAAAGCACACGGCCAAATCGACATAATTTAGATTTTTAAGTGGGCGTGGGAAGCATAGACTTGAACTTTGCCTTCTATATCCGTACCAACTATCAGATATGGTGCTACAAAACAAAWCTTTCTTCATTCCGAGCGGTCCAACTTTTTAGGCCTTTTCCAGATGTGCTCCTATTACTTTGAAATACAATTAAAATTACACTCTTGAACAGGAAGCTCAGAGGAACCTTCATTGTTTTAAACCTGTAGGTTCCAACCTAATACCTTATGCACTGCACCTCGGAGAGAAGCTAATTCCAACTCATCAAGCTGTAAGTTCCGCACCTATGTCAACATAGTTTGCCGTTGCTGCAGTCAGAATSACATAACAAGAATGCTTCACTAGAAAAATGAGCAGCATCAGAGGAAAAACACAGAATTACATTAAAAAGTATCTAGACATAACAGCGTAACAATCTTCCTGCACTATTAAAACCGATTAATTTCATCCATGTATTGAGAATAGAGCATCGCTCCTAACAAATAAGAACGGCCCCAAAACTGAGTTTTCAATTAAATCCACACAAAACTTAAAATTGTACAAACGAGAAAGATTCAAGAAGGATTCAGCGATAAGTCATACTTGTAAAACACTGATATCCAGGGGTACTTCCTATCCGACAGCGTACCTCAAGTTTYGCGGATTGCCCTGGTCGATATTGAAGGTTGGCACGGACAATTCCTCGCTCCAACGAAAATGACAACCCCTTGCTTGAACTTTCGCCAAACGCGGGTGGTGAAACTWGTCCATCTGCAGAACCATCTTCCTTCATGTCAAAGACATGCACACGAAGATGTTCATCGATCCTGCCGGAGGTATCAAGCTGTAGAAATCATTACACAATAAATTAGCAACCTGAAAAACGGTGAAGAGATGAAAGTGAAAAATAGAAAGATGGCGGTTCCAATCCAGGTGCAAATAGACTCAACAACTTCAGCATCAAAATAGAAGTAACAGCCTAAACCCTACCCCTACGCAACTACTGTCATGATAACCAAGATGGAAAAGGCAGAAAAGCAGGCCTTGCAAAATAGCGACTACTGTCATGACAACCTAATTTCACWTACAGTCAACGCCGCAAGATAGATGACCAGAGCATTCAAGTGGGAAAAAACCATAAATAAATATACAACTTCAGTGTTTAATGGTTTCCATACTGCATCTCAATGCAAAMCCTGAACATACTCACCTTCAAAGAATTAGGGGAAATGTCCAATGAACCAGTAAGATTTGGAGCCACCATAAACTGGTTTAGTTTCAAGCCCACCAAAGAAACCTCCCCAATCATGCTTGTCAGCTTCTTCTCCAGTGGAGATTCAGATTGTAGGGTCTCATGAGAAGCTAYTTTCGTGTCAGGTACGCGGCCATTGAATTTCATCTTGCCAAAAACTTTCATGTGCAAGGGCTGAGGAGGGGAGAACGTTTCACCAAGTAAGAGAGGGTGAACACCCATAAGATCGAAACCATCAAGTCGCATGTCTACATCTAACCCAGTAACTGCAGGCAAAGCAGCTGGCTTAAATTGTGGAACACGAGGTCCTTGTTTCTGTACAATGGGGGGRTATAATGTATGAATCTTTGTAGTTAAACTGAATGAGGATGCTAATGAGTTTAGGATAATGGCTTCTCGCGAAATGTGAATATCTCCATGACCTTGATAAAAGGCACCCTGTGCTTCTGGGGTAGCCCAATTGATGTCAAACACTCTGCCTTGCACAGCAACAACCAACAATTTAGACGAGAGCTAGATAGTAATTAGAGCTGCTAATCGCAGATCAAGACTAACCTTCCAGTATGGGCATTATCTGATTTTAAGCAATCCATTTGAATGCAAAGAGTCTAACAAAATAATTACAATCTACGGGAAAATTCAAATATGAATGGAAGAGGGCGGTAGACTGTACGGCATTAGCAAAGCTCCACGAATCTTGGCCTCCAGCTCCGTGAATCCAAAGCTGGAAGGAGGAATTTCAACTCCCTCTGGTGCATAAAAACCTGCCAGGGCATCACCTGCTATTGACCCAGAGCAGTCCACGTTTACAGCAGTTGGATCCATCTCCCCCTGTACCACAAAAAATGGAATGAGAAGCCTGCATTTAACACTCTCAATATTCATTCTAGGCTATTCGGACAACTATGGATATAAGAAGACTATGGCACAATAGCCCAGACATACTAAGAAAGAAAAGAACGGAAAACTTTACAAGGAGACGATACTAGGCATAAGAAGAAGTCATTAAAGACAAAGCAATCTACATCGTACACGACGATGACACAATTATTGAGGAACGGATAATTTTGCACAAATCCAGGGAAAATGCGAATCGAAAAAGAAAGAACACAGAAAATGAAACAGCACAGCACGTTAACAACGCAAATCTACTTAAAACCGAAATTAAATTCAGGCAGTATCCAAACCTCTGGGCAAATCCACAAACTCCCAGCTCCGCGAATCTCACCCCCTCCAACTGGAGAAGCTTTTAGACCATACAAATCAGCCATCTGCAGAAGCACTTCCAGTTATCAAGCAAACCACATTTACACATTCGGGTAACCTTCCAAAGAACAGCTCAAGTCATCATACACATCAATCGGAATCAATAGAACAACATTGGACGCGTAACTGCATGGTTCAACAGTCACGAACGTGAGATAACCAMAWGCGGAGCTAATACCRTAAGGAAAACRTCGGCAACCTGGAATTCTCCTKCAGGGTACAAGTGACCTATAGACGAAAACTGGGAATAGGACGGCTCGACTCACCCCATTATCCGTGTTGAAGGTAAAGCTTGAGGAGGCCGACATAACGGGAACCTGATCATAAGCAGCTACSGCACCCCTCTCAAGATTTTTCCGGACGGCATCGGTAGCTGCGGATGAAGGTGTATTRAAGGTCAGAGTCATATTTCTGCCAGTTGTTTCCACGCTGCCTTCAAAAATAGGGCAATCCAATGGGCCCCGGAAGTACACAACACCCTTCAGCGACCCTGCCAGCTGTCACATCCTCAAAATCAGTGGATGAACCTGGGTTCAAACGTTTCACAATCTCCACATCAAAATAGTCAGAACAGTACAACCATTCATTCTTCAGTTCTTGAATAGTTGCGAGTCAGAGCGACCCCATATGGTGGGATTCTAGTAAGKTACTAATGACCTACCACAGCCCACAAGCGCATACGGGTAGTGGTCACGTGGAACATCCCCAATTAAGCAACAAGCTCCCAAGCAAGATTCAATATGAGATAGACAAAGAGTATCGCACAATATCTCAAAAATAAGCTGAAAAGAAGACACGAAGCTAAGGTTAATTCCCACAAAGCTCGAAGACCAAGAGTACGGGTTACGAGAGACGTTAAGATCCTCACAACAAGTCATAGTCTGAATGTGAACTAAAACATACAGATAATGGAGGAGGYTGCGCTCCAAGACTCCTCATTAACGCATTTGCTTCCACCCCTGCAACCTAGAGCAACAATTTGTTTAAATTAATTGAGTGAAAAGATGGCAATTTTAACGCCGACATTCTAACCGTACATTTATCAAAGAAACAGAAAGACCACAATGCAGACAAGGACGATAACACAAAATTAATTACCAATATTTCAACAGGAGTATAAGTAAGCCAATACAACCCGACGTATTGAGAAACGAAAACAACGACAACTGATTAGTATGTCAAACATCGCAATTGAAATCAGAACATACAAAATCAGATCGTACAGAGATAAGATCTGAATACAACATCATGATGTTAAGCAACATAAAACAAAAAATACTAACTTCTAGACTGCTCGGTTTAATGAACGCGGTTAGGAAAGAGACCTGACAACTAAGACGATACTCTCCATCATCCGGGTTGATGTCCATATCTCCAGATATTGTCAAAGGAATAGAACCATACTTGCCAGTGGCATTGTGAAAAAACAAGCGCTGTCCTTGCAAGAAGAGCGTGCCACTGACGCCCTGAGAAGCAAAAGAACAGAAATCATTCACAAGAGCCAATGCACCTCCACAACAATTTTGGACACATTGAAATAGGAAAATTCTAGAGAAACACATAAACCGAACCTCGAAGGAGGCAGGAGCATCTGCAATTCGAAAGTYAAGCCCTTTCACATCTACTCTGCCGCCGAAGTTCGGAAAAATATCCTCCTTCTTCATCCATACATGTATCTACATTGAATGTCATGAAATCATCAATAATTGCAATAAGTCGTCATGACAAAGTTGACCTCATCGAGATTATTATCCAGTAAAAATCTAAGATCTACTTATCCTTAACAAACTTGAAATTTGCCTAAGCATTTATAAACAAAGCTTTTCCATCAGGTCTCACATTCAGTGCTTAAAKCTCTTTCTAGAAAAATCAACTCCCTTGCAATGTTGTAATGATCCATTAAGAAAGATGAAGAACAGGACATAAGAAAATGCTATACGCGGGACTCATGTTCATTTAGTCGTTCCACACCGATTGTTCATATCTTTTGATCCCACATGACAAACCAACGTGAAGTATACAGGAACCAGATATGTGTCTGCTACCAACGACTGAAAGGAACCAAACACTTGCAATGAGTAAGTGCAAAGTCAAAACCTCTCCAGAAGCCCGACCATTAGACCACCATAAAGGCAACTCGAGTAACCTCTCAAACAACTGCATCAAAAGCAGCAAAGGCGTAAGCAGCAACTCCTGCATGGTTTGGATTGACTCTCATACATACCAAATTCACCCTATTATGACCAACTTACAATTCGTTCAAATGTGTCGTCAAGCTCCGCGTGGCAGGAATTTTCGTCTACCCTATGCAGCCATTGGAGAGTCACAATACTACTGCAAGGCAGAACTGAAAAAGTACATGCACTAGACTAGAAATCAACGAAGGAATTTAACAGGAAATATTTTTTTTTWAAAAAGGCAAAGAGTCTTATATCAGAAAAGTCCTTACAGGTGCAAAAGCATTGCAGCTTTTGACTCGAACATCCCAAGATTGCTGAGCCAGGTCGAGAGCTACTTTCACAAAAAGCCGCCCACCATTCCCTGCTTTTCCTGTGCGCCATTCATTGGGCCTTCCTGTCACCTGCACCAGAATCTGCTGGTGGTTACCGCTTAATTTGACAGACCCTTTAACCCTCTCCATCACCCTGCAAAGAATAGAAAAGGTGAACACACTAGTTCAGATCGAGCTGAAATTATGACCAAGCCCAGGATTGTAACTGAATCTCAACCAACAATCGTAGTAATGATAATTAGTGTTGCAAACACTAAAATTCATTATTGGTGTAGTGAAGATGACAACATACGATTTTCCMCTCTAACCCATCTCATCTACCCACAGCAATGCTGCCAATAATTTGACGCTCCACCAACTCAGATATTGCTCAGTAGATTGTCATATAAGATGACAAAAGTGGAGAACAGTGCAAGGTAATTGGTCCACTGAACTGATAGACAGGCTTGGGCAGGAAAACTTTACCAAATGCATCACGCAATCCCTAAGACTAGTCATTTCCTGATACCCATTCGGAAGTGGTCGATACGTAAAAAGTTTAACAAATAGATGTAAGTAAGTGTCTTTGAGTTTTGTACAAAACTTACGCGATGAAACAAGCATGTCCAATCCAATMCAAGCAGTGAAGATTTCATACCTAGCTTCTTCGTCTCCATAGCCCAAAAGAGAAAGAGTTGCATCCCGGAAATAAACAGAGTTCAAGGCAATCGGCGTCCATCCATTGGCTCGAGAAACATCCACCCGTCTCTTCGCTTGTCTCACGAGTCTGTTAGCGAGTCCCTTGACCTTCATTGTCAACGAACTCCCCGGTCCTTCATTCTTATTTGAACCAAGATCCCAGAGCTCATCAAAGGAGCCCAACCCGGTCAAGGCAGGAGTAGGTGTTGGGTCTAGTTTTGGAGTCTGCACATTCACACCTTGTTTGTTGGGAAATGCACGATGATTCGGCACTCCTGCCACCGAGCCGTCCCCCATCTCCTTCGGATTTGAATGTGATTGGGTCTTGTCAGTGTGAGGAACACTGGAAGTAAGCTTCTCCGGGACAATCTTCGAGACGCCGCCTGGTCCCCTCAATGCACTATTCCTCATGACGAGCAGCTTTCGCCGTTTGTCTCGGTCGACTCTTTCGAACATGCTGCGAGCAGCCATGGCACTGCGTTGAAGATTCCAGTTTAGGTATTCCGCTTTCGTCAACACGAACCCATGCCGTTGAGACCGTCTCTTCAACAACTTTCGGGTCACGGGCCGGAGCAAATGCTGTTGAGTCCAAACTTTCGCTCTCCAGACCTGTCGTTCCACATCCTTGGCCAATGTGGGTTCCTCAAAGTCTGTGTCGTGGAAACCGACAATGGGATCCCTGATCCGCCGGCGACCTAATTCACCCTCTTGTCCCTGCGAGTTGAAGCCAGCCTCGTCYTCCACCTCAAAATCGGCCGGCGCAACCTCGCTCYCTTCAGCCAGGCTGCCTAACGGCATTTTTGCACTTTCAACGCCACACTGGCTCGTGGCATTGACGGACTCCGCCACGCCCGCCATGCGGTATCCCGATTTGCTGGCTTGGCGTGCAGCAGCATCCCTCTCTTTGATCATTCGGAACCCCATCTCCTCCCTGGCCATGCGCCGCACTTTGGTGCGATCGTCAAGCCCTACTTCCGAGCTCTGTCGGATGGAGTTGGGTTTTTTATTSGAGATCAAAGGGATCCCCAGCCACGACCAATCCTTTTTCTGGGCCACCAGCACATGAGGGTTCCGCAAAACAGCATCGAGGACGACTTGCCCCCGCTGCAGACTCTTCAGAGGCCGAATGTAAATGCGCATGGCCGGAATTCCGCCACAGGAGAATTCCTCCGCATGAGGTCCGATCGAACTGGCCCCTAGAGAGACGGACAACAAGGAAAAACGCTCCACTTTCCCAAGCTCCACCTCCCGGCCCAATTGCGCACTGAGAATGGCAGCCAGAGGGGGTAGGATATGGTGGTCCATGTAGAGTTGTGCCCGTAATTGGGCGTAGCGAGCGCTGGCCACCAGCAACAACACGGCGGCCAGCCATGATGCCGCTTTCAAGAAGCGGCCGCGGTGATGGTGATGGTGAGCGTGCAGGCGTTGCAACGCGAGAGGCAACGAAGCAGCAGTGGGGCGATTGTGGCGCCACCAAGTGCTTCCGGACTCCAAATAAGGATTGGGGGTGAAGGCACGCACCGGGCGCGAGCGCAAGGAGAGGGGGAGACGGGGCCCGTGGATGGGCGGGAGCGACAGGGGAGAAAAACGAGGAATGGAGGAGGCAGAAGACAGAGAGTGGAGCCTGGCCAGCATCATCCCGAGAGGGAGACTGGCAGCAGTGGAATTAGACGAYGACAGCAGCAGCAACAAAAACAACAAAAATGAGAATCCTCATGTGCTGCGAGAAAATGGTCGTGGAAGCCAGAGGAGAGGAGGAGTCTGAATTGGCCTACCTTGTGAGTCTAAAGCACGGCGCGGGGGCAAATCTCCGAGAGGAAGGAGGAGAAGAAGAATACAGAAGAAGAGGAAGGAGAATGAAATTAAATTRATTTGGGAAATGCACTTCTACTGTGAACCTGCTACTGTTGTGGCGCTCTCACGAATGCATTGTCGTTGGAATTGGAACGGGGCAGGKCAGGGAGTCCCGGAAGCTGGTGCCAACCCAGTGTCAGCAACAGGCAATCCATGCTTACCAAGGAATGAATTCACTTCTACCCTAACAACGTGAGGCACTCACTCACAGCGGAAACGAACAGATTCGAAAGCAGCACGCGCGCACACGCCAATCTCGCCAGTGATTCAGACCATGCAATTCGCCATCCTGCTGCTCCTCCATTAAGATGCTCCCTCGACAGGCACCAAAGCTTCAATCTGCTGCGAGGACGAGGACGACGATGACGACGAGGTGCTCCCTTCGACCCTTCGCTCCTCGCGTCCTCGTCTGCCTTTCCTACTCCCCGAACTTTTGAACTCCGCCGCTCCTGCCACAGGAGTGTTGCAACTTCGTCTTGTGTGCAGGAAAACTTTTATTAAGTTAGCCGCAAGATTAATTGAAGGCTGAAGCTGATCCTGACCCAGTGGACCCTCCGTCCGTCACGCTCGCGGCCTTCGGCCTTCGCACTCCACTTCGCAATGGGCTTTGCCCGCTGCAATCACCTCGACCTCGGAGGATATCCGTGTTACGGGTGGGTCAGCCAGGCTAGGTCAGTCAGTCAGCCTAGGCCTGTCCGTCCGTCCGTCCATCCAATTCGAACTGAAGATCCCCACCGTCTTAGTACTGTTGCAATATTGTTTCAATAGTATTGAAACTGTATTGGTGTACAGTCTAGTATTGAAACTGTATTGTTGTACAGTCTAGTATTGAAACTGTATTGTTGTACAGTCTAGTATTGAAACTGTATTGTTGTACAGTCTAATTCTTGAAGCTCTATTTGAATTTGAAGTAGCAATTTAATCTTTTTGCACAATAGAATTTGAGTAATGGGGCTCAAAAGTTTGACACAACCACATTGCCAAAAGCTTAGACAACCTTGAAAAAAACATTGTTTTKCTCTTTACTTAGTCCAAGTCGTTTTATGATTTTTGAAAATTAGTTTTGGAAATTAGGGGCACAATTAATTTGTTTTAGTAGAATCCGTATTATGTATCTTATATAATTCAATGGCCAAAATCTAATTGTTGACATCAACGACTTCAATTCTTTTTAAAGATCGACAGTGTGAAGGGGAACGATTAATTTCTGCTATGAATTGATAGTTCTTCATTTTTTACAAATCAAAAGTGGTTGGATCAATACAAAACACATTGATTGCCTGTTTCCAACTATCCAGTGAAAAGAGGTTGCCAATCATTTTGGTATTAGTTTGCCCCCTCCCTCCTTCGTAAATAACTAGAGCCGTTGATTTTTTATTTAAAAAAAATTACAAACCCCCCGCCACAACCGTTGATCTTGGACACGATCTTGGACACACATACGATACAAATACAAATACGAATACGAATACATATACGAATACCGTACAAATAAAGATATGAATACATATACAAATACAAATACAAATACAAATACATGTACGAATACGAATACTGGGAAACATATCCCATATTGTTTGGAGCAGTTCCTGCTTCCTGAAAATTATAAAGAAAAGGAGAGGGGGTTCAAAAAAAAATTTAATTAAGTATTTGGAAGGTGGGTGGGTAAGGGGTTTATTACATAAAAATAAATTGGATTTTGAGTGCATTGTGACACTTTTGTCACAATGCACTCACAATGCACTCAAAAGTGGCTGTACCAGCCATCCAGCATAATTACGTTGAATGGATGGAAAACTAATGTTTCCAATAATTACATTGAATGGATGGAAAACTATGGTTCTCATGGATATGCAATGTCTCATATTCATTTAAAAGGTAAAATTTGTAAGACAAAATTTTGTAAAAAAAAAGTCTTCTATATTTTTGAAATCAAATAAGTAGGAAAAATAAAAATAAAATTGAAAAAATACTTTTTATTTTTTTAATAGAAAAAAAGGGAAGTAAAAAGCTAAACATGCATGTTCTAAAGTTTTTTTAATTGACTTAATTGAGAAATCCAAAAACACATGAATTGAGAATTGGGCCTTAAAATCCAACCCAAGGGCTTTACACTAACTAGGGCTGAATGGAAAAATTCGAGCTAAATTGAAGGCCGAATTGAAGGCAAATCCAGCCAACCTTCCATCTAGTCTTAGGCCTAATGTAATGTTGGCCTTCAAGTGAACTTATTCTTTGTACTATCCTAAATGTAACAAGTTTTTAATGACTATTACAACTTCAAAAATCTAATTTGAGTCATAGATTATTTTAGGCTTTACACTATTGAAATAACATCTCATATCAGTCCAATCAGTCCAGCTACAGCCTTCAAGGGCCATATGTTTCAAAAAATAAAAATAAAAATAAAAATAAAAAAATAGCATCATCTATTTCTAGCATATTTGTAGGACCCAAGCACACAAAGTCATAGGTTTTCACCTTTCTATACCCTAAAAGTTTTAAGAGAAGTACTTGTTCAAAATTGTACATTTTGCTCTCCATGCTTGCAGGACAACATTCCCCAACGGCCACCTTTTTTCACCCAAACCACCACAAACACTGAAGAGCAATCAATGGCAATTGAAGTATGCCCTTATTTTTATTTCAAAAGCGACTGTAGTGGCATAAGTAGGTAACTCATGCTTTCAACTTTGAATAATTCATAAAATATTGTTACTGTCAAAAAAATCATGAAACAACTTTGGTTGATTTTCTCTTGAGAAGGCTAACATTCTTACCAAAAAAATCATCGTTGAACCACTCACCTAGTAGGGCAGAAAATGCGGCGGTAACGTGTGTTTCTACCTGAATCCAGTGTGCAAATCAGTTGTACGGTAAAGGTACTTTTTTCTAGCTCCTCCATAGCTCCTCCATAATTGGCTACTTGTTGCGAGTCAAACATTCCGTGAAACTTGTGACTAAATACAGTTCACAGGAGCTCGCTTTGGAGTTCAATGAACCTAAATCGAATGAGATATCAAATTTTCGTACTGGAAGATTGGACTAATGCTTTGCACGTCAAAGCGTGCTAAGAAATGAGAAGGGCTTAGTACATGAATCTAGATAGTGCGGCTAGTGTACAAAACTGGATGATCAAGAGGGTCAATCAAAGTCCTCGTAGGCTGATGGTGCATCGGTGACGTCTGCCTCGCTTTGTGACGGTGTTGCCTCTGCAGAGTGTCGTGTATTATCTCCTGAGAGGCCTGATAACATCAAAGCAAGACATGAGACGAGCAGAAATAATGCCAAGAGAAAACGACGCCCGGTAGTTATTTCAAACCTTAAAATTTAATGGCGATTAGTATCATCAGTTCAATACAACCAACTAAGCATATAAGACAGCACAGGSTAATAAGATGCACTCTGACCTCTTGAAAGACGGTTGACTTTGTGGTGTTTGCGTGCTTGTAGTCGCAAGAGTCTTTTAGCCTTCGAGATGCCAGGTATTGCTCGTGGAGACCTTGTTGGGTTTGTTGGGTTCCCTTCCTCGTCACTACTAGAGCTGCGTTGTTCTAAATCCAAGTCTTCAGGACCCCTCCTTGTACGTAGAACCAAGGCTTTGGCTTTTCTTCTTTGTAGATTGAACAGACCACGAATAGATGAGACAAATCCTTCGCCTGCTCGATCACTATGCCTTCTAGGTCGAATAAACTGTTCTGATGCACCTTGRCTTCCAGTGCTATCGTCGGAGTCGTAATCGAAGTCCTCATCTATGGGTCCTGCCGGTGCTGGCAATTTGTCCTTGAACTTCTTGCCCTGTAGTGAAAGCGAACGCGAATCCAACGCAGTTAATTASAAGAGGAAGTACGTTCGATATGACTACTCCTGTAGAGACCGTCAGTTTCCTAAATTGCTAGGACCATTTGGCCACTGATMATGTTTCAYACTCTTGCCTGCTGTCTTCGAAGATAYAAGCGAAGTAGTGYCAGGAGCAATTTAAACTTGCAATAAGGATCCAAAATTAGCCAMCTTCYGACTTGTAAGCATCACTAATTAACTCGATGAAGGCAAATGATATAAAAAAAACGCCTCCGTGTCAGTAAAGTAAGCAGCTGAGAGAGGATGAGAATTGGAACCAACGACAGAATTAAGATCTATRTTACAGAGTAAAATAATATATCTAATGTGTCGAATTCAAACCACGTACCTGCATGCCAGTAACAGACTTGAGAACGCTCCAAATGATATGCTTCTTAACCTTGGAGAAGAGACGACGCCAACTGCCAGAGAGCTCTACTAGCAAGAATGTGTCCATGAGAAGACGAAGGTCACTTACAGCAAACCTCGATCCTTCATATGTCACCAGTAGCTCCACCTGCAAAGGACATATTCCATCAGATTCGATCTTACCCAAAACTAACACCCTTAATACAGGTACAACTTATATTAATAGGCAAATCCACCCAAATAACAAAACAGTTTGAATGACCACTTTCTAGTTAAACAGATTAATCAGCGTCTGTAAAGCTAGGCTCCGCTAAGGTGTACCTRTATTAAGGGTGACGACTACAGCATGACATGTAAATATGTGAAGAACAATAATGGATTTCTACAAACAGAAGTACTGTCATTGAACACGAACTTACCTGACTGATCTTAATGTTGTGGAACTCCATCATACTTGTCTTTTTCTTTATGTCCTTTTTCTCCTCCACAACTGTGGATTTGACTGTCTTGCTAACTTTTCGATCCCTATTTCTTATAGACCCACCGTTATCAGTAGTGCTTGGGTCATTTGACAACATCACTCCTGTGGTCAGTACATCCTGGCGTGAGGTAATAGACACGGTAGTGCGCACTGAAGACCCCTGTTTACTGGTCTTTACTATGACGTCTTCGCTTACCATTTCAACTTCAGCTTCTTCAGTTCGATCCAAAGACAAACTTTGGCTCTGCTCAATGCTGATTGCAGCATTCACCTTCCGTGGATTCTGCAAAGTAATAGACTTCATTACTTAAAAAATCAGACTTCAGATGACAAAAGATGTCCGACAGACTACAGAATCATTAACAATTAATGATAAATCTTCAAAATTCCTTCGGTTCAGATTTGCTCTACATGGAACAGAGAGAGCTCTCCACCAAYCTGAGCATCCTCGTTAGTCGATCCATCGTTGTGTAAGATCCTTGAAGACTGGACATTCATTGACTGGTAAATATGCTTGAATCACAAAAATTGGAAACATCAGATSATTGCAGGGGCAGATAAGCATATATTCTTGACATATCAATAGACTTGGAGTGAATGGAAGAGAAKTWTAAATTAGATTTTTATAGAAGTAATGTAGGAAACCAAGCATCTTACAACGGTATTARGTCCARTGGAARCATCGAATTGAAAACACGAGAWAAAAAATGGAGGAAAAAAGGAAAAMAAACAAATMAAAATAATCTCAAAATTGACAATGAAATGAGTATCAATACTTTGAACCTGCAAGCMCGAAAAGGTACCTCTGAAGGTTGAGCACTTGTTGGCAAGTCAACACGAGGCAGTGTATCAGGTAGAAGACCATTTAGTGCATGCGGGGCAAGAGGCAACCCCGGACCTAACAGACCGCTACGTGAAGAATTAATAGTGGAATCCCAGCTGCTGCGATCTAATGGGGTACTGCCTCGAGTTCTCCCTCGCTTCGCTGCTACAGCAGTTGATACTTTCCAAACCTCTTGTGAAGTCTGTACRTCACAAAATATGAACKAAATAAGCCAACAACTAAGGAACCAACAGTTTGAGGGGCACCCCGCAATAATAATGCATTTTATTATGCCCGCRGACARTAAGATGCAGGCAATCCAGACACGGACAACTCATTGGGTAGCCCTGCACATGGTCGTCAGCATCTTCCTTCTCAATTTCTTTTTGAAAATTGATATTTCTAACAGTACCARGAAGTATCGCCACACAGATGTAATGAACATCTGTGCGAGTTGGCCTAGAATGCACCAGGAGCTCTAATGAATAGTAAGATTTGAAWAATAGTGAAAATRGTGACAAGGGAAACTGAGATACTTCGACAGAACCCACATGCCAAATTCAACGATTTGAATGCAAGGAGTCAAGAAAATTCAAACCTGGCGTTTGACATCTTGCTCATCACCCGGGAAAAGATAATCCCATAACTTTCTGTACATAGTCTCCGTCAAGTAAATACGTAGAGGATATATACTAACCTGTAAAAGAACTTGACGAATGTTAGGCACTGATCCAGACCAAAGACCTAATCCCAGTATTAATCCCAGAAATTTAAGCTAAGATTTGAGTCTGTTGCTAGTCACGGATGAAATCATTTGACAAAGCTAGCATATTAACGAACGGTAGCACAACAGTCCACTGAGTGGTTCAGTAACTCACTTCAAAACATTCCAAGGGGGATCTCCCATCCTTGGGCGCACTCTGCTTTGCATCAACGCGAAGCATGGTATCTCTGCAAACAATTGGACTTATTATCGGTGAATGCAAGTGAAAATCAACATCATTATCCCAATTAATCAACATCAAAGAATGATGAAGTATGATTGGAAGCACATCAACAAAACAGAAACAGAACAGCTCCAGCCCACTTAATAAACAAGTCACTTATCAAGCCATGGCAGGAGGATCGACCTTCCCCGTTCTTTTGGATTCCAAGCAGCAAGCACTGTTTTTGACTTTGCATTGGGCAACARGTTYCTCACTTCAAAGGACTTTACTGTGAAYTCTGCTACTCCAATGTCTTTAAAGTCTCGATCGACATTCAATTTCTGCAAATAAATTGCATAGTCTGGATAAGCTCAACGATATGGTAAATTCAAAACAGAGCTCTATTGAGATGATACTCATCAGTCCATCACCCCAAAGACTTGATTCACATACAAGGTTCATACTCATGTCACARTACACACATAAAATCAGTAAGGTGTGGTCCAAGAACAGTCATGTCGGTACAATTGAACAAGATGAAACCCCAAAAGTAGGCCGGTCTAATTCGGAACTATAACCCTAAACCATGGCGAAGAGAGAGACAACACACCATGCTTTTAATCTCGGCCTCAGCGAAGGATTCACCGTCACAAAGCATGCTCCAGACAAGCTTAGTGAAGACCCAAGAGATACGCATAGCTGCCGAGGGAGTCTTGTTCTTTTCTTTCGCCATTAACTGTCGCTGAGCAGCTCCCTGAAGAGCTTTTCGCAGAGTTTTCCTCTCTGCTCTAATGGCATTGGTTCTCACAGCAAACTCACCTTCCTCTAACCTGCGAGCCTGTTTCCAAAATAGCATCTATTTGGTCATCTCGTATAATGTACTTAACAGCTACCTAAATAATTATGTTATCATTAAAGTATGTTAACCTCGCTATTTCTAAAAAAAATAAGAACGGCAGTTAAATATTTGAAACRAAGGAATCTTTAAAAGTTTAYTGTCAAAGACATATTTGACTCCAAATTCTACCATATACTGCTACCCAGCTTACCAAGATGGATCTTGAACAAGAAATCATCCAGAGAAAGTCGTCGTCTGACGTGGAAGAATTAAAGAAACTTATATCGTCATACAGTCCGTGATGACGAAGGGTGCGAAGATCTCGAGAGAGGAGACGACATTCTCGTTGAGCCTGCTCCAGCCTTATCCGGGCCAGCTCTACTTCCTCTATTCCATCCGGAACCACTTCATCCGCCTCTTCCTCCTCTCCTTCTTCTTGGTAGTGTCTGTTCTTTCTCGGTCTGTTCAAAATATCCCGTACATAGAAAAGTTAATATCTGTTAAAATGCTCCGAAACCTAGGCAATGCTTCTGTTCGATATTAGAAACGTAGTTACATTATCTTAGAAGACCAGGTCACATGAACCCATCTATTCAAATGGACTTCTAATTTGATGCTAGTACGGATTTTCAAAGTCCACAATCGGATAATATCCAAAAGATGCTGGAACACATTGAGAAAACAATACCTCCAGTTGCCCTGAGAGGTGAAGTCATGTAAATTCAGCAACTGCCATGTGCACATAATTCTAATCATGAAGACTTATTTTAAGGCATTCAATAGTCTCAGATACATAGAGAAGATGCTCAACCAAACACTAAGTCTCAGTAAAGGGATGCACTTTGGAAGCCTAGCAAGAAGCAGATTGCTGATGACAGCCACCATGATCTGAAATTGTCGAGATGTCATAGTTGCAGTAATATTCGGGGAGTTGAACGAGAGTTCCTTTAGAGGCTTCACCTGCACAGCAGATACATCGAACATATATATCAGCCCGAATGAATATTCATACTACTATACACTGACGATAATTTCAATGAACGGTGGTTAATATGCACTGAYAAAGTTCGAAAGAACCATGGGCACACAAGCGATAAGGTAAAGATATAATAATGTTCAGCTTGATGGTAAAAGACAATAATGTTTTTCCCAGATAAACTGAAAAATTATACAATTCAAAATATAATAGAATAATCAACGCAGATAATTCGTAAATTACCGTCACACTGCTCCAGGACAAAATACCCTGAAGCAATGTGCAAAGCATATTATGAGCGTCGAGATAAGTACTACTACCTTGCTATCCGTGGTGCCACCCTTCTGACGGATATATTGAAAGTACATGGTACAGGGCATAAAAACTTGCTCAAGAAGGGTTCCAGTTCGCTTTATCTTGGGGGCACCGGTTGGGATTCTGGGCAGCCACTGTAGTCCAGCACCAGGATCAACGTCTGTGGGTGCTATGTGGGCCTGAACATGTTTTAAAATGACCGAGAGTTCCCGTCGCTTCCATGYTATCATAGGAGATCCACTTGATTGTGTGGATGCTCTACCTGATCCCACGTGCCCTAGTGCCTCACCACCAAGCACTTTAATAAAATGAAACGAACGGGCTAAAATACGCCCACTTCTCGCTGCTAGTAACAGCCGTCCCTGCATGATTAATGTTCTCAATTAGAAGAGTGAATAGACCTTCGCAAGGAAAAAAATAACCAACAGAACAAGAAAGAGTTTATAGAACAGGAGAGAAAATAAACAAAATCCGTTGCCCAGGGCAAAATGGACWTGCAACCAATGGCACAGTAACAGGTATAATAGAAAACACCGCAGGAAAATGACAGACATTGGCTTCTTCTGAGTCAAGATTGAATTGAGGCTGGACGACGTTAACCATGAAGTGCATGGTGCCTTCATCGTCTTCTTCAACATCTTCCGGCAACTTCTCTAAGGCTGCGGAATTCCTCACAAGCAGTTATTAGCACACATRATCTCAAACCATTAAAATGTATGATGAAGAAGAACTGCAAGACAGAAGTTGCACATCTCAAACACAACAAAACGTAGCSCAAGCTGAGACTACTAATCTCACACCTCTCAGAATTGTAAGTTACACTCCGAAATAGTTCACTAGAAAGCAATAGAATTGTAAATGCAAGATCGTGCGTACCATTTGCGTGAGCCGACGCATTCTCCACCTTCCCCAAAGCAGTAGAAGAATGAGCCGAGAATCGAGAAGGAGAAGAAGGAACGCTGGAGGAACCTTTCTGCAGTGATACAGATTGAGCATCAACGAATTCTTCCTTCTCTACCTCATCTTTATCAATCTTCTGTTGCTCCTCCATCCTCTTACGCTGGGCATATTGCCTGGAAGGAGAAGGTTTAGGGTGCTCAAAGGCATGACCTAGTTCTCCAACCCAAGCCCACACAGCATCCCGGTTTGCAATGTTCCAGAGAAGCTTGAGCCCGTATAGGGAAACGCGTAAGCAATTATCAGCCAATACAACACTGAACCCATCATCGTCACTAGGATCCGAGCGTAAGTCACTTTCACTCCCATGCTCCACAGATGTACGTCGCATCGCTTTCACACGATGATGTCGTCTAGMTGCTTCTTGCCAGACAGAAAGGCGAGCTTGGTCCGCCTTGGGAGATTGTTTRCGAATTGTAAAACAATCGGTACTCAATAGAAAACCAAGCCCACTGCTGGTGGCCGGGTCCATGGAGACTTCATTTGCATTACCTTCCGGCAGCCCCAAAAGTTGTTTCACTTTATCAGACTTTTGCAATTCTTCAACGGATATATTATCATCTGCGGGAGTTGGCGAGGAACGCTGGTGCAGCTCCGCTACCATCACATTTATATCCAATCCTTGATAAACCAGCTCCAAGGGGTCACGCACCGTGTTTATCGTAAACTGACCMCGACCCCGACTGTAACACATCTCATATTTGAGCTTCTGCATCAAGAAGGTCAACCCCTCCGCCGGATCATCATCCATAAGCGAGTAGTGCTTTATGCACGCCGGGGATGAATCCACCCTCAGCATGAATTCCGTGAGAACCTTGTCCAGAGACAGATTTCCAGAACGTGGAACACGGGGCGTATTAAATCTAAAAAATCTAGCAAAAGATCGTAGTTTATGCGGGGGCAAGTAGAAAAGACTCCACCACTTAAAGATCCAAGTCAGGTCATGAGCACCCAGGTTCATCGTTGGAACTAGATCTGGAGTRTCATCTAATTTCTCATGAACAGATGGTGAACCAGAGCCCCGTAGAAGACGCCATATGGAGTTCTTCGGTTGAGGTTTCCGACCTTTCTGCTCTTCACTCAAATTATTCAAGTCTTCATTCGACTCCTCGGAATCTGCCTTAAAACTAAAATTTAACCCTAAAGAGAAAGAAGTTGAGCGGAATGGATCATACACTAGATCACGCAGCTTCATTTCACTTGGAAATGCGTGTAAGTAATGGTTGAGTGGACTCCCAGATTCACAATCCCAGTCCATGGTTATCTCTAACTGGAATATTGGTGTACTAAGAAATACAGGTTGCTTTCGGTTGTGAATTGAAGAGTCCAATCCTTTCGCCAGTGTCTCCAGGCTTGTAACAAGGAGACCAAAGTCTTTTCCATTAAACACAACAGATCCTTCTGTTTGCGTGATTTCCATTGTCTTTGCAACTAGACGCATRTAATTGCTCTCTTCATACGGATCTGTCGTCGCTGGAAATGTCCATTCAAAATTGGTTGCATTCACACTGTTCTTCCCGTGTATATAGTACCGCATATCATCCCACCAGGGTAGACTTCGTTCCTTCTTCACAGGTGGAGGAGGCAAAGGGATCTCCTCGAACCACTTATGCCTGTGAACACTAATATCTGTTCTTCGCAGAGCGACCGAGAAGGCCCAGCTAACATCTGCAATGGCTGGTTCATAACCTACCCCGTAGCTGACTTTCGCTGTGTCCAGCTCAATAGGRAGATCAGAGTAGAATTTTAAGGCRGGGGTTGAGCCACTTATGGAACGATTCACCGTTACTCGTCGCCACCGTCCCAGGTACACATCTTGCTGCACTTGTGGTGGAAATACTGTAGCCTGCAATTAGATTYAGCAACAAATATTGAAAGTCCATAACAGAGACGACCATGGGTTAAGCATATGAGACAATAGTCAAGAATCTGAATGCCTGCATAACAGTAACTATGTCCTGCTCCCACTTCTCTGCAGTTTACGCAGAGCACACCGCCAGGAAGACATAGTACAGCATAATCTCAAACAGCTGAATTTGCCATTCCCAATATGAACTAATGGAGCGACTTTCTATTCCTTCACACTACACCATGAAGACCAAGAACAATTTCAAAAGGAGGTTGTGGAAGGCAGTTGAAAGGGAAGGATTACCTGCTGTGCGAGAATAACTTTTCCTTCACACTGGCCATGGTCAGCAGACAATAAAGGAAATGTGTAGTCCCGAATGCGGACTATSAGGTTTGATGCATGGACCARTAGYTTTCGACCCATWACTCTCGAAAAGGGAGCATCTGACTCTACCCGGTCGAGCTTGCGAACAATTTCAATCATACCCTCTCGGCCTCCTTCAATTTTGGTAAGCACGACTTCCAAGGTACTGGTGGAAATAGACGCCAAGGAACGACGAGTTGAGCTTGGTTTAAAACCTGCCTGTAACCCAGCATTGGCCTCCCCTGTACATTSCTCTAGAACAAGCTTTTCACAAGCACTGCGATATGCTTCAAAAGTTTGATTGTAGAGTTTATCTTTTTCTTGTTTAACCACCTCATAGTCAGATAAGCCCGTTTCCACAAGCTTATGAAGGGCACTGTTGTTCTTTTCAGGTTCCTCTCCTTCTGAATGCGAATGCCTATGTCCACTTTTACTACGTGCCTGAGCAACACTTCCATCCAAGAGCTGCTCTCTAACTATGAACTCACACACCTGCTCACTCAAAAGACGATGATGCTCATCAAACCAACCTTGAATAGGCTCCTCCTCGATCTCCGCCACAATGTCTCGCATCACCAAGTGTATTGCCCTCATCTCAGAGGATTTCTTCTTCTTTGGTTTATTATCTACAGGGACTGGCAAACCTGCCCCAACTCTAAGCTTCTGAGCAGCCATGGTTAGCTTCAAGGCCCTCCACATGTCTTCATATGCATCTTCAATCCCCCTTAATGGAAGACGAAACGGCATAAGAATGCGGGTACCACTTGCTTGAACTACACAATCCCAGTACTGGATATCCCCGACTCCACCACTGTTCCTCACAGCATCAGTTTCGYAAGCATTTTTTTTTGCAAGTTCTGGCACATAAGGTATCCGAGATATCTGCAAGCGATCACTGCTTAAAAGCAGAGAATTGTTAAGAGATAACTTGGTGTGTTCAGCAAGTACACCTATTTGAGCATCTTCTGAGAATACTGACTGGACCTGTATTTCCAGTTCCGCCCCATCACCAATCTCAACTGTGAATATCAAACCTTCAATGTCAATGGCCACCTCAAATTTGCTTCCACGCCGTTCACTCGTCCTTCCAACATTAAGGGCTTTTCTTGGATTATCATGTGCAATACTGAGATTGCTTCGGAAGGACTTGCGCCAGTCTAGTAGTCTTTTCGTTTGAAGGCCGACTTCATGAAAGAACAAATGCAGGTCAGGTTCCCACCTKGCMATAATATCGTTCATACTGACTAGAACACAGTTGCCTTTTCCCGAACCCGGTGCTTCTGGCTGGTAAAGAACTTCCACAGTCTGGATGTTAAATGCAGTGGTTTCGGCAAGAACTGTGTCTCTACTATCAAGCTCATGGTAGACGAGGCTACCGCGTTCAACTTTAATATTGACACCCTTGGTCTCCTTCTCGAAGCACAAACTAAAGTGTGTTAGTTCTAGACCAGCCTTGTATTTACTTCTAAGACTCTTCCCACGCGCAACAAATATTGAGGCTGTACGCAGAGAACCATCTTCCATTTTGGTCACAATAACTTCCCCGCCTTGAGAGCCATAATTTACTTTCTTTGGGTCAGGCACSCTCATATCCTCCGCATGCAGGGAACCTGTCAACTGAATAAGAAAACCCTCGAGACGTAATATAATTCTTCTTAATCCAGGTCTTTTGTTCTTGGACCTGCTGCTGGTTGCACTCTTGGGCCTTTCACTAGTGGCTAAAGATTTGAAATACCTCTCCATCACCATGTACGTGGATAGAATGGATCTCACACGACTTATACTAAAATAGATTCCGCTTCCATGAACTTCAAGGACTAAAGTTCGATTCTTCTCTGAAGGAYTATCTTCCACTGATTCTAAGTCAAGGACTCCCCATTCAACTACCACACGTGAAACACGCATTAAACAACCTCTACAAGATTCGCCTCCAGATACAAAATCTTTCGAGGAACCATCAGCTTCCTCAGCCATACCGAACACACACTCTCCCATCTCTCCATGAACAGTCAACCCGTTGCCTGATGCTGAACTCAAAAACACATGTGAAGTTTGTGCACTTACCTGCATAGTAAACAAAGCACAAAAAGAAACATCTGAGCAAACATATGGCCAGTCGTACTGAGCATTTGAAGATTCAATTATCCACCATTTCTACGGAATCTAATTTAATCAAGGTATACGAACCTTCTTGGATCTTCCATACATGCAATATCCTCTTCATAACTCCAAAAGTACACGTGGAGTAAGCTAATTGTCATGCCTAGAATATTTTTAAAGGTTGAAAAAATGCACACATCGAAGTATAGGCAAGATCTGGGTAAGAAATAAATAGTAACTACGATACATTAGTCATGTATATCTGAATAGCTTGTTTTGAGTCCAAAAATAAACACTGCAGAAGTCGAGGAATAACATCTGACGTAGAAATCGTGCTAAAGAGAATAAGTAGGATAGTTAGGACATTAAAAAATGCCTCACTACGATTCTTTCAACATCCACAAAAAGGTCAAAAAGTAGGAAAAACCTACATTGTATAGTGGCATGCCGTCGAGGCTGTAAGCAAGTAATGTCAGGTCTGGTGCAGATAAAGTACAACCCCATGTTAACTTTCTCCTTTCCATCTTCCGAGTTACTGGTCTCGGGATAGGATTCTCAGCTAAAGCTTGATTGCTTGGTTTCTTCAAAACGCGCATTGCCAATTTCAGCCAGCAATCTAAGCAAGCTGTCATTAAATTGCATTGCGTCCCTCCTAACTCCACATCTGCCTGCACCTGCACAGGCTTGCTGTTCTGCATCCAAGAAATAACACTGCGACTGGTGAATTATACACATYGCTCAGGATGATTTTCAGACAAGAACTAAATCAAGAAAATATAACAGGGACTAAGTACCTGTTCCTAAACTGAATACAACAAGCAGAGGTTTGTACTCGGA
Organism: Pleurozium schreberi; assembly: GCA_006891605.1. Taxonomy (NCBI): domain Eukaryota; kingdom Viridiplantae; phylum Streptophyta; class Bryopsida; order Hypnales; family Hylocomiaceae; genus Pleurozium; species Pleurozium schreberi. The sequence goes on from VACF01002202.1 coordinate 48,513, forward strand.
TAGATCCTCGTGGAAAATAAGTCAAGCACATTCCTTAGAAAGAGTTAAATACCTCACYAACAAGAGAGGTGGATATGAGATGTAAAATTAGATAAAGCTTAAAGGGAGGACCAGGAAAGTACAAGCAAGCACAAATGAGAATCAAACTTTACAGAAATAGCTCTGAAAGTTCAGTACAAAACAGTAAGTATCAAKAAGAGGTTTCCGTTGTCAACTTCGTGGGATGACCACCTAGCAACAAGACAGATAGCACGCAACCCACGAACATATCTGAGTTGATATTCTTCCTGAACTTTCAGATCTACGTAAAAGTTTTTAAAGATACCATGGAGGAAAATTGCAAGCTCAACTTCTGGAGGAGTTTCGAAGTTAATAATCACCACGTAGCTAGAGAAACCAAAACCCAGGCTACCATCATATTTAAGGCCTCACCTCAGCAGGAAATTCAAGAGATGCATACACTGCCACCTTCAATATTTCAAGAAAGGATTGGTTGTTCTCCCGCAAGACCTACGCCAAAATAAATACAAATATCATTATACCCAGCAAGCTCACCAACTGACTGACTTGAAATAATGTAACTACATACAGCAATATATGTGGAAAATCAAACTGGACACGAATGTTTCTTTGAGAATTAACAACAGATCTTACTATCCTACTTAATATCAATAATGGCAAGAGCGTGCTGAGATCTTATAAATTGCACTCACCATTATTTCTCCACATCCTATATGGAGATCCAGATCAGAACTAAGGCCCCGGGATGGTTCCGCAGGCTGAACCCTTCTACCCTTCATCTGAATCCCCGTCACCACATTCTCCAGCACTCCTTCCTTGTAACTGCACTTAAGACTCAACTTGGGCAGAATAAATCCAATCTTCAAAAACAAAAGTCCAGGTCAGTAAAATATCCAAGCAATCTGTCAAAAGCACCCACAGAACTCTGCAGATCCTGGTCGCACAGAGACATCACCCAAGAGACAGTTACAGAGAGCGAGGGGCWCAAATAGCGTTGTGATCTGAAGCTTGACACTAAAAGGAATAGGAAAGGAACAAGTCTTATTAGTTTGACTGCAATTACCTGTTAGGACCCTAGCACTACACCACAGTAGCCATTCACTCGAGCTTTGAGCGACATGTAGCGAAACATGTTTAAATAWATTAKAAAAGATGTTGGCTGAAAATTAGCACATACATCTGGGCATGGACTAGTAGGACACAAGATATTATTAACGAAGGCTGCATTGCAGTAACCAGATGGATAACACCCACCTCCTCAGGAACTTTCACAACGCGCCCTTCCGGTGGAGTCTCAGCAGTGGTGGTCACGCTCACAGCAGCCGCACCAGMTTCTGAGTTTGGTGAAATACGCGTGGACTCAGAGCCATCATTCGCAGARAGAGTAGCAGGAGCAGAAGCACCATCCAATTCTGAGCTTGGGGCCGGATGACCAACTTCGGGAATTGAAGACTCTCTCACTTGCAACCCATGCGCTTCACCCAACTTTCGTGAACTTGATGAAGAACTGAGACTTTTCAAAAGTCCTGCCTCTCCCAATAGCAAATCTTCACTCAAGTCGATTGAAACATCGCCACAAACTACATCGAGCTTTTGAACCATAACTCCAGCTTCCCTAGGAGGCATGTACGTTCATTACAAGTTTAGTCTTCCAAATTCGACACTAGTAATAAATCCAGATCGCTCCTTCGACTGTACCTACGTTATTGAGAGGAAACATASACAAGCGAATCACCAACGCATTTATATGATTRATTCAAATAATAATGGACTAAAAAAACCCAACTTCTGCCTGCAAACAGGTATTMAAAACCACAAGCCAGAAGTATCACCAAAGATCCCCARATACCACGGYATCAAATTTAGAGCCTGWGACATRGGAACCTTGAAACTTAATAAGTTAAATACACACACTTAACAAAACAATAATTTAAGGGGAGACCTGTTCAATAATCAAAAAATGTGTGATCACCAGTAAGCGAAATACAAAGTATGAATAAGTTGAACAAATTGTTTTGAGAAAACAGGTGTAGATGATATGAACACTGAAAGTCATAAATGCTACATAGGAGCTCTGAAAGCTAAAGAAGGCGTTATGCATACCCGTCATGATCAAAGCAGCTAGATATATTGAGCTGGTCCAAAAGAAAGAGAACACTTGGAGTGGCGTCAATGAGTGGTGCAGAAGGAGTCCGAGCAACCGAGAAAATACGCTGTCGAAAGCCAATCATGCCCCCAGAACTTTCACATCTTGGGTTCCTTTCGCCAAGGTAAATMGTACAAGGCTTGATGGACAACTTTGAACCCAGTACTGCGGAAGCTACCTCCTGTTTGAACAAATCCAACTCCAGGTCCTTGATCTCCAGGGACAATTTTGGAATCTGCTCACCATAATTTCGGATTCAGGAATATAGCGACAAACGGTGGGTGGGTGGGGTGGGGTGGGGGGGAGAGGGAGAGGGAGGAGAGTGTAAAGAATTTTCCATGAGAAGCATGAAACTAACTAAAAAGACAGGTAGGAATCGAAAACACAGCGCACGTTTAGATAAGCAAACTGAAAACAATTTTCCTGATAAGTAAGCATCGAAAATCAGGATCATTGAAAGGATGAATACAGTCCTTACCTCGGCGAATTTCAGAACTAACTCCGTAATTGAAAATTTCAGATATTTTGATAAATTAGCGGTTACAATCCACTTCCTGCGCTCGGATGTAGGGTTTCTATTGCTGCGAGATTTTTTGGACCTTTTCTTRGTTGTCCCCACATTCTTTTGCATGACAATCTCCACATCCGAAATAAAGAGCTGAAATTTGTACTCTCGTAATAGTGCTGAAAGCTGCTTGCGAAAACTGAAGCGCACTTCTCCAATTGCCAAAGACGCGAGTGGCCCCTGCACATATATTGATAGTTGGCAATCACCACCTTGGMCTGCTTCTTCATTAATATCATGATCCTAAAAATTGGGCCGCTCATTTCRAACGGCGAAAAATCAACAATGCTTGAAAATACCAGGCTTACCTTTTGGAAGTGAATTGATACATCTTTCAGTCGTTGGAAGCCTGCAAACCGAAAGCTTACTCGCGCACCGAGAACCCTGCTGGCTATCCATGCCAACAGCTTGGCAGTGAAACTGCAGAAAAGCCACAAATCCCTTTCAGAACTAAGACAACAACAATATTAAATCAACCCTAAATACAGCTGGACATGATTACTGTGTCACAACCTCTTACACTAATTCGTGGCAATCATCGACTCGTCCAAAATTATCTTGGATGAAATTAAGCCGTCACACTATCACAAGGAAATCAATATCTAACATCAGGCAACATCAGGCATACACCGAAAGCGATTTCATTCTTACGAAAGGCTGCGCCGCAGACAAACACAGTTAGCGACCTCTCTCRCAGATATAAACAAGTGATGAATAAACGGCGTGAATAAAATGGAGATCTAAAACCACACTACTGAGRATGCCAATACTCACAGCTACAATCTCACAGAAAATCCAACCATCGGAAGTAGGACACATCAAATCTCAATTTTGCAATAGCTCCTCCCAAAGATGCAAAGCATGTTGGAYTTAAATGAGAACAGATCATCGAGCTGCTTCTTGGCAAGCGATTGGTCATTCGTAGTGTAGACGATGAGGGTAAGGATAGTGCGTTAGAGGAGGATTAGAAATCTCGTTCTCAAGATTTACGGATTTATGCAACCTAATGTCCACTACAACAACTAAGTTTACGGGACAAAAGATAAGGACGGAGAAGTGTACGAAATTCCCACACAGATCCTTGCCTTCCAATAACGGTCTAACAAAATTCGCGCAAACGCAGCTGGCCTTGCTGTAGTTCGAGTCCTACCTCAAAATTCGGTTCGCACACGTAGCAACAAATCAGATACAAATACGAAAGGAAGCGGCTGGCTGACAGGTACTTACTTAAAGACGAGCCATCCTACAGTGGTCACAACTAGGAACAGCCAYACGAATTTGTCCGGAGTGACCTCCATGAATCCAAGACTTCAGAGGAGCACAGGAAACCTCAGAAGAAAGAGTCTCGACCGCATTTGATCACCAGCTCCCGCACCGGCTCTCCYTGATGCTAGGGAAAGACAATTGAATGATTCGCCATCCATATCTTTGCTAATGAATTTTCAGCAATCACAACCCTAGAAGCCATGAAGCAGTTTCTCCCGGCAGCGTTTTCCGATGCCGGTTTCGATGCCAATCCGGCATTYGCAACAGCTACTCCTCGATCACTTCTGCTGCGTCTTCCAATACATCATCACCAGGTTATACAGAGTTCGCATTGACCGCAGTTGAAAAGCGTCCACGCTACACTACGACAGTGAATTCACCGCCCGATCGACCCAAACCATCCATCCTCATCCCAATCCAAACCACCACTGGCATTCCAATTGCGGAAGCTCCCTCGTCTTTCTGTCTTTCTTCTGTCTCTCTCGCGAGCGCGCGTAGGGCGATCGTCCACCGAAGGTAACACATGAAGTAGATCTCCACAAGACCAGMGACGATTGTTAGCGTGGGGCTCAGCCAGAGAGCTGCCGTGCGATGCGCAACATGAGCGCAGCGGTTAATATAAAAAATGGCGGATCTGAAGGACAGCCCGCCGGGCTGGCAATCCCAGCCAGGACAGGGGCGACGATGTGCGATTCCTCGTTTCCCTGCCCTCGTTTCGGAGCGCTTGCTCTTACCCGTCTTGCAACGCTGCCCTAAGGTAGAAGCACCCAAAACCGACACTTTCACTGCCCCTGCAAGCTTCGTGATGAAATTTTTTTTATTCTAAGAATGGTAGCTTACTCCAACCCAACTCGTTTTTTTAAATTTTCTTATACTCGTACAATATTTTATGAATCTTTATAGTTGAAAGAATAGGGTACTTATTCATATCCTTGGACTCCTTTTCATCCTAAAAGGATAGGCACTAAATAAAGTGGATGGACTTTTCAAAAACACCATCAAGAAATATAAAGTTTGACAAAATATGGATTGAGTTTGCCAATTCTAGATGATATTATGGTTAGAGTTATATAAGTGATGGATGGATAGAAATATTGGATCATTCAACCCCTAAAGTCCCAAGGCCATTTTTCTATCAAAAAACACTAAAAATTGCCATTTTTGCTGCATTCACCCAAGAAAACAAAAAAAGAATTTTTCTTAAAATCTAACCGTAGGATCTTGTACTTTACTTGTCCTAGATCATGTGGTAAGAATTTCATGAAGTTTGACCGTATAGATTGGAAGATATTAGCATTCAAAGTAATTGATGGTTTGGAACAAGGTGTGGTGCATAGGAATACAACCAGAGGAATTGATTTCATAGCTTGCAAACCTCTCTATCAATTTGCAAGGTTGGAAAGTTTGTAGAAAGAGTGGAGTCTTAGAAACTAGCTCATCCATACAAACTTGGAAACCCTGTTGTTTGTAACCTTTGTTTCTTAAAAATTGGATGCACCATTAGTTCCATTTGATAAGGTTACAAAGCGATTCAAGATTGTGAAATTATCCCAACTTGTGAATTCGAAAACATCACACATATCTATTCCAATTGTTCTACTATGTACAATTAATCGTGTAGAACAGTGGTCAAACTAGTTTATAGGCTTAAAAGTTCAATGAACCCTCATATTCTAATTATCCTGACTTTAAGCACTCATCATATGTACTATAGTTAAAATTCAAGCGTGTCACATTTTGGCACTTCTCTCAATGAGATGTCTCTACCTTACCATAGATTAAACATATGAAACACTGCTGGCATGGGGTTACTCAAGTATGAGACCTCCATCTTCTTAAGTGCCCCTACTGCGGCACATTCGTTTCGGGATTACCACCGCAAGTTGCAGAATGGGACTTCAATCTCGAGAACACAACTCAAAAGTAGTGCTCAATTTTCATTGCGAAACAAGGAGCCTACATTGAGGAATCTCAAAAACGACTGCTTTGTTGCCAACACCTGCTGTCCACAATTTCTCAAGCTAGAAACAAGTGTCTTCAAAAGCAACGCTTAATCATAGAATATTATCCTACCCAGCACCCAATGTTCAAGCAAGATAAAAAAGAACCAAGAAGAATCTAGTAGATCTCTTGCAAGACTCTTGAAAGATTAGATTACATGGACGCTCTGGAAGRAATACGGTACAGGAGTYACGACAGGGTTTAATCTGRTRTAGCAACACTACGGTTATGTTGTAACAATAAGGCGCAGGTACCTCCATGAACACACGCTAATCACTACATCCCGCCCATATCGTGCACCTCACCTGAAGGCCCAGCTCGACTTGAGCTGCTTTCAGCAACTTCAGAGTTAGTGTGAGCAGGAGACCAGTTCGGCAAAGATGCATTGTTCAATCCATCAGCAGGCCCAGCACCTAACTGTTTGTCATCCGCTTCATTGCCAACCTGGCTCGCATTCCCCAGCAATGCACCTTCTTCATTAGATGCAAGTGGGTAATCTGTCCTCGGTGGCATTACTGTAAAGTTTCCTTTCTCCCAGCGTACTTTCAATCTCAACACGAGAGCAGGTACTAAAAGATAAACTAACCTCAGCACAAGAAACACTACAGCCAGATTCAGRTACATATCATCTTGCAGCCACTTCTCTGGAGATATAGCCCAAGGATAAGGACAACCTTCTTTCGCATCAGTGCCGGCATCGTAAACCAACCTCGCGAAAGCACAATCTTCCTTTTTCCTAGGTTCACCTTCAGTTGCACTCAGACCTGAAAAATCAAAGGTACAAAGGAAGCATAAATATAAAGTGTACTAGTATCTTCATCCTCCACTCTTCTMGTACGGGCCTAAATGCAAGACATTTGAAGCAATTTAACTGACAGAAATGCAAAAATACTCCAAGTGTTTTTACGTGGACATGTCAAGATATGACTGACACATAACCATGCTCACGAGTGAGCTAAAGTCGAGCAGGATAGACATTAGTAGAGGGGAGGGCAAGGGCAAGGACAAGGACAAGACCACATACGACTGATTCGGCTAACATCAAGGGAAAGTTGGCGACCGGAAACTTCAGAARCTTGACAATGCTATGAAGTATGTACCTGTGTAATTTTGATAAAATCTTATCAAGTATTCAAGGTTCCTGAATCCATAATAGCGCACTCTTGCAGTTCTGTTATGCATGAAGAGAATTGGAAAACTGTGRACTCCATACTGAGACAGCACACTGCCACATCGGGAACAGAACCTGCTTAGTGTCCATTTTCACATCTGAAAATCCAGGATTGAAGCAAACGATTGCGTCAACAGCCCAACACACTTTCATTTTCATAAGAAACCAACTTCTCACCTTGGCCTGACTGAAGATTCTTCAACAGCCACGTGGTGAACTGTGGGGAACATCGTAGATAAGACATCGTATACAGGTCGAACTTGTCTGGAAAAGGGGCACCAGGTTGCATAATAAAGTACTGCTATGTAAGTTCCATTGTTGCTGTGCACCAGGTCCAAAGCTTTTTCCAAGGTTGTCTCATTCAACTGCAAAAGGTATGTGCAATTCTAATCAATACAGAAACGAATTTTGCATTAATGGAGAGCAACCGGCCATGTCTAAATTCGATCTCAGCTATAAGAATTCAGTACCCTAATTCGTGCAAACARCACCTCTAGTAGTTCCTTCAAAAGGAAAGACATAGACAAGCATAGATGCATTGAGTAAACGTAAACATGRACATGATAAATCACCTCAGCAACCCGCGTGGATTGCGGATGTTCGGATACGAAGTGATGATGTTTAGATGGACATTCTTGAGAACTAGATTTGCAGAAGTCCGCAACTGTTTCTTGTAAAAACGATTCTTGAAGAGTCGGTGCAGAACAGTGAGGTAGGATGACAGGATGTATGGACAGGGAATCCGCTGCGGTGCTCGCTAAGCGCACAATCAAGATCAGACATAACAAGCCACAGACGTTGATGGACTTCTGAATCGGGTGTGAGCTCGCGCATCGGAAGTACATCATGTATCTCTGCAACCTATTTTCAATTTATTCCTCCAAATATTGATAGGAAACCATAGCCTCCTGTTCTTCTCTGCAACGAGAAATACAAGGGCCTGAATCCGTAAAACACTTGAATTTGTAACATCGCCATCAAATCATATTCCTCACTAATCCTAAAAACTTAAAGATCGACAATACAGCTGCAACAWGCCCTAAAAACTACACAATTTGCGAAGACCGACCCCAACCCTGCTACCAACCAAATGCACGTCTCCCTGCTCATCCCCGAACCCCAAAACCACTCTCATCGTCCAAGTCACTCTCGTCCCCCACTAGCAGAAGCCAGTTCRTCGCCCCTTGCAGAGAATAAGAAAGATCCATAGAATGCAGACTTGAAGCACGCAATTCAATCTCCAAACATTCGATCAAACCCTAAAAATAAACAAAAAGCTCCTACACCCTCTGTATGATTCTCCAACCCCAAATAGCAACCAAATACACCTCTCCTCGATCACCTAAAAACCCTAAATCGCTTAACGCTCTCAATCCTCTACAACACTGACATCCTATTTAGATCACATCACTAATTCACTTACATCACAAAGTACTCTATAATAGTTGGCGCATGCRCACASAGGTGCTACACTCTTTGTAAAGTTAAATACAGCGTCCCTCACATATAGAAGCTCACACAATCGGTCAAAAATAAAATCGGTCTGAACCAATACAGAGCAACACGGGATACAAGGTAAAGGATCAGCATCGAGAGAGACATCGTTACTAAATCATCGCGAACTGAAACAAACGATTCAATCCAGCAATSAAGTTAGGAAATTATTTTTCAAATGCCATACCTCTGTATAATCTTTCTGTTGCTTGGTTTCAAACGATGTTGCGACAAGGTGTAAGAGAGGATCACGCAAGGGAGGTACTAGTGGTAAGTTAACGATGGATTACAACTGGTGACGAAGCAGGGCAATWGGGAAGTAGGGATTGCCGTGGTGTCAGGCAAGCGCCATGGCTGCCATAGCCAGGGAGGAAAGTTTGCGAGCTTAGGAGCTTCGAGATGCAGGCACCACGTGTCGAGAGTGCATTGAGTGTTGTGCCAAAATCACAGGGCCCGCAGGCCGGCACTGAAAACGGTATGAGAGCCTGCATAAGGGCCGGAAAAGGTCAAGACCATGTTGTAAGGTGGGATCTACCGGAGAGGGTTGTAAAACCAAATGGGTTAGCAAATAGGTTCAAATGTGGCCGTGGCGGGTGATCATTCCTGACCATAAGTGCATGTCTATAGTACAGTCAGACCTTGATAAGTGTTTCCTCGATAAGTGTTACCTCGATAAGTGTTACCTCGATAAGTGTTACCTTGATAAGTGTTAAAACTCTATATGTGTTATGGAGATTTCTGCTCCCTTAAAATTAAGACTAGTAAGTGTTATRTGWKAAGTGTTATGCAATGTCGMGCTCCCGACTTTGTTAATTTTACCTCGGTAAGTGATAAGTTTYMAAAAAAARGCWTTTCRTAAGAGCCATCGCTTGGGGGGAGATAATTTTGAGGTAAAGTAATAGTTTCTAGTTGCAAAGTGACTCTAGATGTCCATTCTAGAAACAAACTGATAGGTACTGAATAATCTCTTGTTTTTGCTCTAATGTGAACTCATGACCCTTTGCCATTGCAAACTGTAGGAAATTTACTGTATAAGTTTGATATCCTCTAAGACTGAGACCCCTAACATGAATGTTTAAGAGTATTTAAATTATGAGCTTGAGTTTGATTTGAATAACCCTTATCAGCCCACTGATGAAGAAATTATTGAAATGCTTCCATCTCAACAACAAGGTAATGAACACAAAGATAGTGATCTTAATGAAGCTAATCCTCACGATATAGTAGAAGAGGTTGTAGGCTTTAAAGATGTAGGTAGTGCTCTTCAAACTGTGAAGAAGTTTTTGGAGCAAAGACCTAATGACACCATGTTATCTATTAGGAATATTGAAGCATTAGAAAAGGAAGTAGAATCTTGGYGTGTAGCAGAAACTCGCCAAARTACTATTGATTCATTCTTTCGATGGACTTAGATGAATAATGAATCAATATTCTGTAATTTCATCCATTTTTTCTATAAAGGTTATGTATTTACCTTTTTAATTCTTCTAAGTGTTATAAATCATTGGCATCACCCTCTATAAGTGTTATGTGTTACTAGTGTCTAAGTGTTAACTAAAAGTATGCTCCCAACCCCTAACACTTATTGAGGTCTGACTGTAAGGTAAAACAGCCCATTACAGACCAAATGAGGAGTTTGCCCTCATGTCATTGCTGAAATCTTCTAATTTTTTTCCCACATGTGGACAAGTGATAGAAATGATGAGAGCAGTTGAAACTATATTTTTTGGACAAAGTGTGAATTTGTTRTGAATTTATGAAGTGTTCCACCCATCACGGTTTCTAGACTACCCCCAAACCAACTAGAATTGTATCCATCATGGTCATCTTACTCACCTAATGCAGTCAAAATATTTTCTAACACATAAGGCTTGGAAGAATCACTTCCTATAATGAATTAACACTGAAAAGCTGAAAGTTCCTATTATGGTCACTAATCACCCCATTCCAGTACCTAAGACATTGATTGTGGCCAAAATCTCATTCTTTGGAAAAAAACTGTAATCGGCTCATTCCTAGGGGTCTGTAGTGAGTAGAAAGTCTGTAATGGGCTGTTTTACCTTATATGCCATAAGTTAAAAAGGCTATGAGTAGATTGGGTAAGGTGTGAGCATCCATTAAGGTAGGAGGTCCATAAAGTGCCCATCTAAGGGCTGAAGCTAAATTTTGGCAAGGTGAAACTGCTTGAAATAATTTTCAGTAAATTTTCCTTGAAAGACAAATGGAATTGGCATCTAACCCAAGTTGTTTCATATTTTTTGGAGCTTTGTGGAATTAGTTATGAATTTTTGAAGTTGCAGAAAAGTGCGTTTCAATGGGCTCTAAAACCGACCACCTCCTCAAATGTAGACAGCTTGTACATTGGAGAGTGCAATATGTACCTCAAGAGCCTGATTGCTTTTAGAACCTGCTCCATTTTAGGACCTCCTACCTTAGCGCACATATTTCTAATGACTGTCCCTAGATTGTGTCCCTAGACTTTGGTGAATGTGTCCTCCGAATGTTTAATTCTGATTGGCTAACAAATGTGAAGGACCAAGGGGGGTGCACTCATTTTTGCCAATTAGAAACCATGAGCGACCAAGTGGTTTCTAATAAATGATAATTTCAACCTCAAATTTTAAACATATTTCAACCTTTGATATTGACGATAGGATTCTATTGCCAAAATTTCCAACTCTATTAAAAGGTGAAGTTCTATAAATTGCAAAAGATTAATTCATTATTCCACAATCATTGTGCCTATTTTTTGAATTCCCATTTTACCTTAACAAATCATCCATACTTTTAAATTATGTTGTTTTTTTTGTTTTTTTTGTTTGCTATGGTAAGATCTCTTTGCCTATGCATTTTCGGCCATATTCTTGGTGTTGTCAGAAAGCCCTTTGTAAGAAGCAGCGCATAGGCTTTATTTTGTGGCATTGGAACATATAGGTAAAAGAGATTGAAATTCAAAGTTTTGTAACTCAAGAAATTGAATTAAATTTTTATTTATTTTGGAAAAAACAAAACTTTTACATTGCATGTCCAAATACCATGAAACAAAGCCCTTTTACTCCTTTGTGCATAGCCATWTTTCTATTTGTACCGATTATGTGGTTGTTTGGACCTATAGAATGAAAGCTATGATTATTTTACATAAAAGAAATGAATTAAATTATTTTTTATCTTGGAAAAACCATAAATTTCAMATTGCACTTCCAAATGCCACGAAACAAAGGCCTTGCATTCCTTAGTGTATAAAAGATATTGGACTTTACAAATTAAAAAATTAAAAAAATATTTTTTAATTTAATTTTAGTTGTGTGAACAGCAAAGGGCACACTAAGGTATAACCACCCATAACCAATCACTTAAGCAATTTTAGACACGATTTGATGTAGTGCAACATAAAGCAATATTTTTAGAGGTACAATGATAAAAATGCTAGGGATTGCAAAAACTTTGATAGTTTTATCGTTTGAATTGAAATTATTATGAATTTTCAAAGGCAAAAAGTGCACTAGACCCATTGCCAATCTTTAGACTCTTTCAATTCCAATCACTCAAATAACTAGTTTTCCACTAATTGCTTCCTACTTTCTTGCGCACTAAGTTGGGATAATGTGTCATGTGTCATGAACTTTTAATCCCAACCTTGAAAAGATTAAAAAAAAACATTCTAGCCTTGGTTGGAAATTAGTCAATCTATGGTTGGCTATGGGGCATTAGTTGGTAATGGGTGGTTCTACCTTAGTTTGTTTCTGAAACATGATTCCCCTAAAATCCTAAATGCCCAAGGCTTGCTTTTAGCTTCTAGAAATTTGCTCCAAGTTGAATGAAAAAACAACATTTTGATAAATTGTATCAATTTTTTTGAATTATAACTGTACATATTGAAACTAGACATGTTAAGGGATTGCATTGGAAAAGACAACACAACAATATTGTTCATCAATCAAAATATATGAGGTTATAGAGCCCAACATGTACAATGCCAATCAATTTATAGCTTCTCAAAATCTACTCTACATTTTTTTTAAATGAATTTCTTATGCGATTTTGTCTTCAAGATCTAGTGTATTTGAGGCTCATTTCCAAGAGCCCTCAACACTAGGAAAAGTCAAAATTACACATAGTACCCTTGCACAAAATCTTCAGGAGAAAAATCATAGTCATTTATTATACAGATCGGATTTTTGATGCTAAAGCTCGACCTTAATAGGCATCTACTAAAAACACAAACTACTAAAAATAATAACTTAGTTAGGTTTTCTTCAACTTCAAGGTTTTGTCGACACCACATTAAGAAAAATATGAGGTCTCCAAAAGGTTGCAAGCTCAAAAAAGCTGCGGTGCTACTACGGAATTTTTTTTTTTTTTTTTGAAATCCGGTGTGGCACCACAAGGGCCATATCAGATTCTCAATAAATATATATATATATATTTAATTTTAAAAAACAGAAATAGGAAGTGAAAAGTTGTATTGTTACAAGGCTCTACGGTTGATTTGTTTTCACAACCTTTTGGAGACCTCATATTCTTCCAAATTGATTTTAGTGCCTTGGGCATTCAGGAGTTAAAAAAAATTTGATATTTATTCATAAAATTATTTTACGCCAAGTCTGCTCGCACTCTACGGTATCTCAACGTTGTTGGTGCTCCGTCCTATCTGGCAGTGAACCACCGTGGTCACCAATCTCCGTCACCGTCCATTCCGTCCGTCACGTGGTTCGCCTGCGTCCCCTCTCCGTCAGCCCGTGAGCCCAGCGCTCTTACTTTGAGCGCAGTCAATAATGTTCATCGATTTACGACTGACGATCGCACCAAGCCAGGGTGGTCGCACTCTCAGCCCTTTGCCCTCTTTCCCATTGGCGTGATCTGCAGATATTTTCTCCCAGTTGGTCGACTAGCATTCCCACGGCCCACCTTGGGTTTTGCATGTTGGCTGCGTTGGAGGACAGGATTGCTAATTTGAGGGAACTGAAGAAGACCGGTGTTCGCGACTTTGCAGCTGAATTCAGACTTGAATTTCCGACAATTGGAGGTGACTTATTTCGTTTCGCTCTCTGGTGATAGGGATGCTTGAATTTTCTGTTTCCTGGGGTCGTGTGCTTTGGTTTCGTCACGCAATCGGATTGAGAGGAGCTTTTGGGTTTCTGGGAAACATGTTGCCATGGCTCTGCTCTGAATCGCGTGTAGAGCCTTCGAGAGTGGGATTGGGAACCGGTGAGATTTGCGCACTACAATTGGATTCTTCTTCGATGTATAAAACCTTCGATGRATGGCAGAGTGGCAGATTACTTGTAATCACTTCAGATGACTCCAGATCTCTTTGTAGATTGTTTGGTCAATTTTGAAATTCACTTTGAATGTAATTTTCGTCGTTGTTTCTCCCTTGAGAAAGTGAGTGTCCACAGCGAAGTAGGGATACAAGTAGAGAGCTCGTAATGTTCCTGAAACAATTTTATTTTATTGACAAACCCTGTTGAGATTTTATGTGATGACGAAGGTGGGCTGTATTATTCTTCATTTTGCGATTGARTTTGAAGAAATTTCGTTTAATTACGTGCAGTTCCTTTTAGAAGAAAAGTGGAAGCGAACCCTCGACGATGCTTCCAGAATGGTAACCCTACCAACCCGGATAGCGATTCTTTTGTCCATTTTGAATCCTTCTGGCGACGACCTAAGCACGAGTTGGAGTTGTTGAAGCGCTTTAACCACCATTCMAAGAACTGCTCAGGGCATCYCAAGAGCTCGGAATTTCTGCAATTTCTGCCCAATATTGGCTACTTATGGAGGCTCAGTCTGTCGTCGGAGCTTGTTTGGGTTCAACTTCTGCAAGTCCTTTTGACAGGAAATTGAATGGCACATGTCAAATTCTCGCTCGAAGCTCATTGAATTCGTTTCTTGGGTACACCTTTTCGCCCAAGGCTCTGTCCTTTTCGTCGAAACGACAGGGCACGGCGCCATCCGCGTTGTTGAATTCGCGAGAGTACAGGGAGAAAAAAGAATTGGAGAAGCAGGCACAGGGATCGGGAGGGGAAAGTGATAGCGATGACGATTTATGTCCGATCGAATGCGTTCGCGAGATCAAGACACTGCATGAGCTGGAGCATGTCATTCACGACATTGCCAAGAGTATGAGGGCTTTAGTGGTGGTGGATTTCTTCCGGACGGCGTGTGGGAGCTGCCGGTATATTGAGAAAGGGTTCGCGAAGCTTTGCAAAGGAGCTGGCAATGGGGAAGCTTCTGTCATCTTYCTGAAACATAATGTAAGGAACGACTTCTCCTTTTCATGTAAACTCGACCCTCTCTAGTGACACACTCTAATGCACATTCCCCTGACATCCTCAGTATCTGTCCTCTTTTGTATACATATGATTATACGACATCTGTATATGGGAGTGCATTTAAAAACCCATTGGTTCTGAGATAGGATCAGTTAAGAGGATTGAGTGTAGGTTTTATTTATGTCCTCAGCTTCTATTCCTTCAAATTTCATTTAATCATAATGCTTACATAACATTCTTTAGCTAACGCCGTCAAACTTGAATGGAGCGAGCTTGGATTTGCAGGRTGATATGTTTGTGATTCGATGATAGTGGAGAGGATCAGGATAGGATCAGAATCCATCCCACTTTTGAGGGTATCAGAGGGGCTATGGGATGTCATGAGATACTGTTTTGCGGAAAGGGGTTTGATGTCCGTCGTCACCATTTTAGAAATCACGTCACTTGCTACTATTCCACCTCGTTGTTCTGTTGCGAGGCTGCTACTAATGCTTAGTGGAACCATTCTCGAAAGTTCTGTATCTTATGAAGTTTTCTTGGACCTTTGGTACTTGACAACTTTCGTATTGGAGTTGGGGCCAGTCGAATCAGGAAGAGTAAACTAAGTTTGTTCATTTGAACGCCAATCTGCATTGGSTGAAGYGAATTTTGCAGTATTGACGGTATTGCTTTCAYTGTGTGTGCAGGTCATGGATGAGTATGAGCAGCAGTCTGACATTGCAGAGAAGTTCAGAATAAAGGTACGGTTATCAATTAAGCGTCAGCGTTCATGATAGAGAGGCCAGCCATTGCTTCGTTTTATTCTTGTCAAAGTAGTGGGTGTGGGGGACTGGATGGAAGAGATTGTTGTTTACAAAATTCTGGATTCTTTAAAATCTCTTACTTTCAGTGGAGGGCCTCCAAGAAGCGAAACTTGGGTTTTCCCGAAAAGCAATCAAAGGCCAAGGTTTGGGGTATCATTTATGTCCTTGGCCTCTTTCTTCAACTCTTTTTGTGAGGACCTGAACAACGAGGTACAAGAGAGGAGTGTAACTGTAATGTAATGTACAAGTCAGTCTTGCTGATTTGACAACACTGCATGTGTTGATTCATGCAGGTTGTGCCGTTGTTCCATTTCTACAAGAATGGAGAGCTTGTAGAGTCCTTCCCAACACGCGACAAAGCGAAGATTCTGGAAACCATCTACAAGCACTTGGACGTCAATCAGACGATTGAAGAATGGAGTGACCTTCACGGACTMCATTGAGATCAGCTCCTTCATCGTCTGCAGGGCTCGTGGATTTGGCGATTATGTACGATTGCCTTAAGTCTGTGCTTGTGTTTTGAGCATATGATGACGTTCATTATTCACCTCCAATCCCAACTTCTAGATTGAATTTTCAGATTACAGGATGCCGATTGAATCATTAGAAACAATTGAGAAATGGGCTCCTCTTGTAACATAAAGAGTCGAAACATACGGAGTTGAGTGCTGCTTAACTAAGTTATAGGTGTACTAGGGTGAATTGGCAAATCCTATTTGTAAGTGAGCGTCAAGTCCATCATCATGGTTTCTTTAAGGGAATCTTCAATGACTTTGAGTGTGCAAAATTTTGAAAATTTGAGTATTGTTTACTCAAATTAATACGCAATTTCTAAGACAAGAGAGTTTTGACTTTAGAGTGAATAGCAATTGGCTATGTCTAATTGTGAGTATTATAGTGGAGGAGAATCTTACATCTATCCTAGCAAGCTTACAATGTATTGCCTTCTAAAAGTTTTGTGATTCTCATGAATAACCTCACTACAACTTACCAATTATGGGTGCAAGAGTCCATGTTGATTCATTTGTCATTGAAACTATACATGTGCATACAATTGGAATTAAATTATGATCCCTTCAAAATTGAAGAATTCAGTTGTCATTGAAACTACATATTTGCATACAATAAGAATAAAATTATGATCCCTTCAAAAAAAATTTAAAACATACACCTTTCAAGGGATGCAATGAGGGCTAAAAGGACACAACATCCATGGCAACCCAACTTGGATATTACACACCATAAGTATCCCCATTTAAATGTAAGTGGAGAAACAAACAAGACCATCAAGCGAGGAGAGTTTGTGAAGCAGTAATTCAATAGTTGTAATATCATGTTGTTTTATATGTTGTTTTATATTAAACAACTACATATATTATAAAGCACTAATACTATATATGTAACAATTATCTTGCTTTATGTAAAAGAAATTAATAAAATATATAAATAAAATATAAAGAATTTTGAAAATGTATCAATTTCAAAGCTAGCAATTAATCATTCATAATTCAATTTTTAGGAAGCTATTACAAAAACATTTTACATTTCTTAATTTTTCATTTGCAAGCTACAACATTGTTCATAAATTGGTATACTAGTATGTTATTTTACATCATTTTATACTAATTTTCATTTTAATTGCAAAAAATGATTGCATTGGATTCTAAGAAGTCGATAGTTTGACAATTATATACTCCTTTTACGAATTCCATTTTTGTTGTTGAACATAACAATACGCTACAATAATATTCCTTCATCTTTCATCATTAATGCCATTTTGTCTATACTAAATTTTTTTTGAGTGGCTAAAATTTGAACCTTCATGCCTTTGGTATGAAACCCTCTAAATTACTTTATTAGTAAAACTCCTTGATATTTAAAGGCCTAGAAGTTGCTTCAAAATACTTGTCTCCAAAGCAAGGCTAAATTTTGATTCATATTTATTTTTTAACAAATCCAATTATAGGATTTTTTTAATTAGTGAACTTGTTCAAGTACATTCTCCCAAAATTATAGAGTCAATATGACAATTGCAAATACTGATTGCAAAATACCAATTGCAAATTCAAAGTGCCTAAACTTACAAAATGTAGACTTTCTAGCCCTTCTGAAAGATAAAACAATAGTCTCTCAACATTTTTAGAAAAAAACATGTATGCCCTATAACCTTTATTTTGGTCAATATATTGAAAAATGGATTGAAATTTATTTTTTGAGATATTGACAAAAAAAACGTCCATACTCATTTTTTTTTTAATAATAAAGTAGAAGGTGATACAAAATGAAAGAAAAAAATAAACCGCTAACAAACTTAAAAAGTAATTAAGATTTTATAATCCCAATACTAAAAATATTCTACTAAACAGTTATCATCCTTACTTTTGTTTTCATTTGAAATTTTTGAAAAAAAGTGCAAAATAAGACTTTTATATGTGTTTTCTATTGTCATTGCCTATCATGTAAAAACTTTCATGACTTTCAGTTCATTTTTTAAATTAAATACTTCATATCTTTTTGACTAGCTATCAATCTATTCAATCCAATAAAATTAATTAATCATTTAGAAGAATATTTTTTCCTACCCAATTTGACATTGAAACATTAATAAATAATTTCTAAGCTTTTATTGTATTTATTGAAATGACCATAACTACAAAGCTTGACGCATAGTCTGGATAATTAGCATTCATCCTTGGAAATTCATACAAAAATTTCAAAAAACATTCAAAATATTCAAAATATAAAGTCAATAGAACTTGTCTTAGTTCTTCAAAAAATTCAAAAGAGTCTCTCTAGTTATTTAGTATTTAAAATTACAAATCTAAAAATTGAACCTCTCCCCAATATGTGCACATCCAAAATTATCTCTTTTACCAATCAATCATAGTTGATATTATTAATATATCAAATTATTTTATTGAATTTATTAGTAATTGAAAAAAATTCTAATGCATTTTAGCATCATGCAAAAAGAACATGAATTTACAAATCCTTCAAAAAGAGGCATCAAAGATAACCCCTAAACATGAATAATTGAACAGACCCAAATATACTCTTCATCCACAATGCTCTATTGCTCTTGGTGCGAGAGCTGTTTACCAACCCTAGGCTGTGCTGTTCAGACGGTGTACATCCTCAACAAAGACATCTTCATTCTAGGCAAGAATCTAGGCTATCGATATTTGGGCAAGGGCAATTTCCTGTGRGTATAACGGCAGCGAGTCCTCCTTCCAGAGATCTCGGCCGTCCATCGAATCCAACGGCTAAGATCTCCCATCGTCACCGGGTCGGAATAGCCCCTGTCTTCCATGGTCGTCCGTCAAGTAAGGTAGAGACGGCGCCCAAGAATTGGAGCTTTCCATTCTGTTGCGTGCCGATCAGGTCTTCGTGTTCGTCGTTTAGGGTTGGTGTCTGCGCTCCATCTCAAGGAGGCCGAAGCAGCGCAGGAGGAAGCCCCTGCACACCATCGCGATGGCCTACTTCGGGAAACTTGGCGGCTTGTTGCGCCAAAATGCGGCCCAGTCCGTGCTAATCAAGTCCAGCCTTGGGGTGGCTGCGCCCGCGTTGCTTGTTTTGCAGCGCGGCATGTCTGGATCTAAGCTTTTCATCGGAGGTACAGGATAGCCTTTCAATTGTGGAGAGCATGGCTGACTCTTTTGGTTTTCGCCCTTAAACCCTGGCTTTGGAGGGGTTTAGGTCGCCAAGTATTTTTTTGGCGCGTTTAGGGTTTCGGGTTTGGGTTTCTTTTTCCTTTTTTGCTATGCGCTTGTGGTGTTTTGATTCAATGACTTGATTTTGTATGTTGTGGCCGTAATTAGGTTTAGAATCCAATTGTTTTASTKGCCTCGAAGAATGAAYGGTGCATCAATGAGCTTCCGATCGAATAATGTTTTGTGAAWAATGTGAAGTATGGCGTTTCGTTATAGTTTGGGGTGTGAGCAATATCTGTGTCGTTCTGGAGTTGATCAGAAGTTGCGACCGCTTCTGAGTGACTTTTATTTCTCTCTCTCGTGTCGCCTTCGACTGTCTGAGATAGCTGGATTTTTGTCCTGTGTGCGAGCACTTGGTGTAGCTTGTATCATTGATGTAGAGCTTCTATTCTGTAAGCATTTTAAATTTTTGAATGAAATTGGTGACCGATGCTTTTGCTGTGGGATCATKTAGGTCTTGCCTGGGGAACCGACGAGAACACGTTGAAAGATGCTTTCGGTTCTTTTGGAACGGTGACGGAAGGTATTACGCTTGTTYCCTTCACTCTCTTGTTTCAGAGCAGTGGTTTGTTCAGAATTTACGGTTTCAATTCGGAGGAGAGTCTCAATTGTTTGAGATTTTGTGGATAGATGTTTCTGGATCAGAAGCATTAATCCGCAGGGGAGCTAACATGTAGTTGGTGGATGATGAACGTTTGAAATAGCACTTTGCTAGAGCTATACGAAACGTATACGAAATTTATGATGTACATCGAAGTATGCTGAGATATCAATTTTTGTCTTTTCTTGGTCAGTGCTTCATGTTTTTTGTGCATSTGACTAGCCTGGTCACGTAGTGCTTCGTGGTTCATGATTTTTGTGCAAGTTTATGAATCAGTTCACGTAGAGTTCACTGAGATGGAAGAAAAGGAAAACTAGCAAAAATAAAGAGCTTCTGTCTGGTTTCTTCTGAAGCCATAATTTATTTCTCCTTCCGACCAGACTCTTGTAGGGGGTAAATCTTGGAAGGAGCTACTGTAGACGTTCGCAATTAGTTGTCTTTATGGTGCCTTTGAGAGCGCTGACTGGTTTGGTGATGCGATTGCAGCGAAGATTATCCTTGACAGAGACACGGGAAGGTCAAGGGGCTTCGGATTCGTGAACTTCTCATCACCCGAGGAGGCTGAAGTTGCTATTCAGGAGATGGATGGTCGGGTACGTTTTTATTCGAGCCGTTGTGTAAAAGTTAATGCGGGTATTTGGCGTTGTGGAACCGATTGCCAAGTCACCCATTTAAGTGTTAAAGTGTCGATTGTCCTATGTAATTGTTGTCAGAGGGAGTCAGGAATAGTTKCTCGGATGCGTTGTTTGAGTATTAGAATATTTTCTGCCTATTTATCTGCAAGTTGTAGTGTTAGAGGAGTATTTGAAACTCTGTCTTGAACAATGCAGAATCTAGCTGGACGTCAGATCCGGGTTGACTACGCCACGGACAAGTCTAGAGATGCTCCCCGTGGCGGTAGCGGATTCGGCAACCGTGGTGGCTATGGCGACGGTGAGTCAGGTGGAGGATTCAACAGACAAGACGACGGTGAGAGGGGTTATGGCGGCAACTTCTGATGACCTTGCTAACACTCGACTATCAAGAGTTTCGGCGCTATTAGCTTGGAATGTAGTCTTGGTTTCATTCCGCCTGGAGGATGGATAGTTAGTTAGACGGGGTCTTAGGCAAGAGTAGACCTAGCCCCTTAAATAGAAGGTTTTTGTTTGCAATTCTACAGGCTTTTGATATAATGTTCTCTGAGGGGGCATTTTCTGCCAAGCTCTCTGTGCATAGCAGCTTCGAGCTGTGGGAATACTATGGACRCTGCCTTTTGGTAGACGTCAGAATTTCTTTTCCTTTCAAGGTTCTATCCCGAAGAAGGTGACGATGGTGTAGTGTTTTTCATACATACATTCTTTTAAGGAATGAGGTCTTGAACCTTCAACTTRTCTTGAATCTTTTTCACCCGCGAACTTTTTTACCCTAGGTCATTTTTAATCGCGTCGTGTGAACCTGCTTGTCTATACTACTTTTGCACGTTTCGTATTTACTTTTTRATATTTGCAGCAGCTACTTCGTTTGTTACTGTTGCTCCGTCCTGTATAGGCTTGAAATAAAACGTGACTTCAAAGAAGCCTTCCTTTCTCGAGGGACGTCGAGGGCACTGTACCGGGAAAGGCAAACGCGAGAACTTGGCTTCGATGGTGGAGCCGGCACTCCGGCAGTGCTAGCACAGAGGACGGGAGTGGGTCCCAGGGAGTGTCTCTGCCGGAAGTGTTGTCCGGGTGATGTGGCGTCGTGGCCACCCTGCCGTCCGCATCTGCTCTGCCGGGACTGTCTGGCCCAACTGCCACCACCCCACTCCACATTTGTCCTACCACACATCTCAATCTCGCTCAGGCATGGCGCCTCGCCACTCCTCGTTCTCAAGCACTTCTCCTGTACCCGTCGTCGACTTGCCGTTTCTCGCCGCTACGAAGCGGCGTGTCACGGTGCGTTCCATTCTTGCGTTTCGGTACGAAAAATGTGGCATCGTTTCATTCTCTGCGCAGATGTGGCAATTTCGTTGTGCTGAAATTTTCTGTAAAGTGGAAGGCGAATCGCGTGCGTAGATTTTGCTTGAAGACGTACAGATTTCATGGATTTTGTTTTTGTGGAGTGAGTTTGCTGCAGCAAGGGCGCTATTCGGAGATAGGCCTTGACGCCGAATTGCGGAGTCGTGTCTGTCTGGGTGTGGTTGGGAGGGAAAGGGCTTAGCGGTCTATGAGGGAGGTGCTGGAGTACTGAATCAATGTTGTGTGCATTGGAGGGTTTGAAGTCTGGAAGTAGCCTTGCGTTCCTCGAATTGAGCTGTTGATTGCATATTGCAGGTACCGAAAAACGCAACTCGGTGGGGTCGGGGCGGATTTGCGCTGTCTCTTGGCAAATGGAAGAGAAGTGGGAACTCAACGAGGAAACTGGTCCCGCCTCCATTGACAGGATATTGCCCAACTCTGAGGATTCACTCCTACGGCTTGAATTTGCTTACCGACTGGAAGCTGGAGACCTCCCTTTCTGAGCAGGGATGCACCCAGTTGGGTGGTTTTACAGGAAGCTTACTGTGCAGGTGAAKTAAAGCTTGACAGAAGAAGAGAATGAGCGTGAGAATGAGCSKYTCTTAAAGTGGATGGCCAAAGCGAATTTTTAAGTACAGCGTCAATTGTTCCTTCTTGTCCCTCAAACGTTTGACGCTGCTGCAGCGTACATGGCTGAGAGTAGGAAATTTAAAGCGCAAGACGCTCTACTACTCACTACGGCTTTGTTACAGTGCTGGCTCTGCGGTTAACGGAGAGTACTGGGTCCTTATCATGCTGGCAGTTGCGACATCCCATGCCTTCTTGCTCCACATGTGCTC
Source organism: Pleurozium schreberi (assembly GCA_006891605.1). Lineage (NCBI taxonomy): Eukaryota > Viridiplantae > Streptophyta > Bryopsida > Hypnales > Hylocomiaceae > Pleurozium > Pleurozium schreberi. Next base: position 71,378 of record VACF01002202.1, read on the forward strand.
TCCCTCTCTCGCCTGGTCGTCTTTGATTCTCAACCCAGCTGCGCGTTGCAACTTTAAGCTCCACGATCTTCTTGTCAGCATGAGCGTGGGCAAAGAGCAGCATTCGACAACGGCTGTTGACTCCAACTCTGACGACGACGATGTGGCACCTGGCCCTCCTGGGTATGTATGTCATATCCTGCACAGGAATCACACTCAACCTTTTCTACTTKCACATTSGCTGTATATTCCGAGAATCTCTCATGCTGTGTGCAGATCTATTGGAAAGCTTCGTTATGTCAAGTTGTAAACATATGTCAGTGTACATTTTGAAGCCCGTTTTGTTCCCTTGATGCAGTGTAATTAGAGAGCTTTTGGAGTTCTAGAATATTCCATATTCCTTAACATTCTCTTTCATCAACACTTAAGCCTTGACAGAAAGGCAACTTAGCACAATAGTCTGCTGCTTCTCCTTTCGTTCTGTAAAAACACAAAATTCAGAATCCAGCAGAATAACAAGTCTTCGAATGTATGAATGAGTTAGTAGGATTCACTTTGTCATTCCAAACTCTAGACATGTTTTCTGTTTCAACTACGGAYWATTTCACCTACATTTGCGAATCAAATCCTGTTGCTAGTTGATAAGTCCGTATAAGTAAAAATATAAGACGTTGACTTTACAGGAGGTTGGGCGTGAACTTGGCGACGAGTCAGTGCCAGCTTGAGGCCGTGAGGAGGTTACACAGCTCTCTGGACCCGGAGCGGGACTATCTGGAGCGGAGCGCATGCCAGACAGCGGCAGGGCGAGCCTTATGGAACCATGTGATCCACGACCCTTTGGCCGAAGTCTTTGCTGGAGACGTGTTGCTCAGAGGATTGCTCGAGAAAGTGCGACGAGATCAGGACCAGAACGCCCGAGAGACCGCCGGCGTCATGATGGCCGTGCGCACACTGTGGTTTGATGCTCGCCTCGCTGAAGCTCTGGCTCGGTTTGATTCTGTCTCTACCGACAATTCTCACCAAGTCGTCCTTTTGGGTGCCGGTAAGTAAGCCTGTCTTATTTCCAGAGACTTCTGCAATCTTTCAAGCTTTATTTAAAATTGTTGTTTGCGTTGGKCCCATAGGAGTGAAAGATCAAATGCGTCTAATCTTATGTTTCTCCCCCCTTTCAGCTTACTACACTAGTTGAAGTTGATGTTCTTATTGGAGATTCGACCTGAGTGTCRACACCGTTAGTTTAGCCCTCGAGGACCGAATTGGGCCGTGTGTTTTTTCGGCAGTTTTGAGTAGGTAATGTGGGGATTCATGGGTGTTTAATTTTATTTCTTTTCTCACCAGGACATACAATGTTCTTCACTGATTCYAGWGATAAAACAAATTTCCCCATTTGAWTTATATTATTTTCRCAGTTTGGTCATCYAAAACCATTGAATCCTTGGTCCTTGAAGGACGAAGGAGCCCAAATTGGGCCTCATGTCTTTAGCAGATTTGATTAGTCATATGKAGATTTTCTTATTGTCCAATTCATTGAACTTCTTGACCATCACATGTCATGTTCTTCTCTGATTCTGTTGATATAAAATACCCTGTCTAAGATACGCTTTTGACAGTGATCAATCCAGTTGGCCTTATTGAAACCTGAAGTCTTGGGGCCTCTTAGGGTTAAGGATCTTGGCTGTAGGTCTTGGTTATTATGGGCACTGGTTAGGATCGAGTGTCACTTACTTTCAGGAAATCAAACTCCCTGGAATCAATCGTATAGGAGCTTTTTTTAAATTGTGATTTGATATAATACCGACGTGCAGGAATGGACGCTCGTGCATACCGACTGAGGTCTCTCAAAGACTGCTCCGTCTTCGAAGTGGACTCCGCCAAAGCCTTGCACCTCAAGGAGTCCATTCTGCAGGCGATGGTGGAAGCAGGAGAGTCTCTTCCTCGGCTGGAAGCGAAAAGTTTGAACAGGGTGGCCTCGGATATTGCTGTGGACGATTGGTTTGACAGGCTAGTGGGCGCGGGGTTCAAGGTCCATCTGCCYACAGTGTGGATATTAGAAGGCTTCCTGTACTACCTGCAAGAAGCGTGTGCGAAGGAGACCTTGACGTGCATTTCGGGCCATTGCATGAACGAGACGGTGGTGCTGGCGGACTTCATGAATGAATCTTCTACTCACTTGGCTCATGAGCTCAAGACGCACTTCTACTTCCACAGCGACTGGCCGGAGGAGCTTCTGCCTGGGCTTGGGTTTCCCCAAGTCAAGGTCTCCCAAATTGGGGATCCAGATGCTAACTTTGGTCTTATTAATGATGAGCTCAACCTCTTTCACCAGATGCGGAGGGTTTCCAGGCATGTCAAGGCGGATGTCAATGGCAAGCCTTACCGGCGCTTGCTTCTTGTTGAAAGCTGGGCTTCTTTCGAATGATCCCCACTTCAAATCAGTCGACATCCAACTTCCTATAGCCCTGTTCATCTTGTAGTTTATGTTTCCCTTTTCCCCTTTTTCTTGTTCCTGTTGGGTCAATGAAGATGTGGCAAGCCCGCTGTGGACAAGGTCTGGGGAACCAACGCAGCAGTTTGCTGAAGCATAGGCCTTTGCCGCTCTCGTGTAATTTTAAGTGACAGTACTAGTCCCGTGATGTTAGAGTGAGAGCTTTCCCAAATTTTGCTCTTTTTCCAGGTATGTAACGAGCCAAAGTTTCTGTTCACCTCATTGGTTGCTTGTCACTAAATTTATTCTCAGTTCGTAAAAGAATTAGACTTTCACGACCTGGAGAGTTTAGTAAAGAAGCTTTTTTTCAGGGGGTTTGGAGCCTGTTTGGACCAGTTGAGACCAGTTGAGAAAAGATGATACTTTTATCAGTAATGTGATATCTGTGCATACAACCACCAGAAGCACCTTGTTTTGTTTATTTGGTTCCCCAGGGTTATCAAAATGGCCCGTTTGTTTGATTGCAACTACTAAATGGTCTTCTGTCACACATTTTCTTGCGGAAGAGTCTTGAAGTAATAGCTTAATTGAAGACTCACTTTGACGCAGTAAGCTTGATGCCTTGCAGTGAAGTTGCAGATAGGATTGCTTCGCTCCAGGGATTCAATAGCTACTAATCGGTGTTTTTTTAATTTCCGTATTAATTATCAGTAATGTATTCACCATAGTTTTAGACATCCACCTCAGCACATGATTGTGAAGAGCGAGGATTTTAGTTGACTATGKATTCATCACTCCTTGAGGACTGCATGGTAGAAAAGGTAGGAAAACACTAATAATATGTTGTATTATATTTAGTTAGACTACCGTATATTAATTCAAATTTGGATTTGTTGAACTAAAACTTCTCTAAAATTATCCGTACAAGGATCATGACGTGCTGTGTTTTTATCGCTTCCCAAGATTACTTGACAATGATGAACTTTGAAAAACCCGCTGATCATATCATCATTCAAGGATGGTAATTGTACCAGTCAAGCCCCACTTAGGATGACGGAGCTTCTTGATGAATTAATGTTAGAATTCAGTGAGTCTGAATGTGTGACATGGGTTCACTTTTTATTTGTGATTTTAGTTGCACAATTCTGGGTTTTAAGGTCTATGATTTAAAGTCTCGTGTCTCCAAAAAGTTTTATTGTAGGACGGTCTAGCACACACTAGGGAACCTAGCATTATGGCTCATTTGGACTTCTCATAATAGTCAAGTGTTTGCCCATCAGAGATGGCCCCCCGATTGTCTCCATAAGGCCTTGTGGGATGTTCTTTTATACCGAGGTAGGGCGGCCCACATTAAAGCCCACCAAGCGATTCAACGTTGGCCTCATTAGGCTCGTAGAATTTGGCTTCGATTTGACATCATTTGATTGCACTTCCATATGATAACACATCAGGTGGGTGATTCTATTATTTGGAACAGGCAAGGGCTTGTTCACTTGTTCCTTGTCAGCTCTTCTAGTTGTTTGGTTTCTCCTCATCCTCTCTTTGTTCAACCCTTTTGGCTTGGCTGTTTTGTATCTTGATCCGTCTTGCAATGTAACTCATTGTTTTCAAAAATAAAAAAATAAAAAAATCTATAGTTTATATATTAAACCTCATAGTCTAAAGTGTCCCATCATGGAGGCACTTGAAGGTCAAAGTAGGATTCTACAATCTCAAATTTTAACATGATTTTTAGAAAAAATAGGAAAATATATTAGGTTTGGAAATATAATTATTATTTCAATCAGTGCCTACAAGAGAAAGCTCGACTATTCTAAATTCAAAAACAAGTTTGCTTGAAAGAAAAAAACACTACAAGATTTGGAAAATAAAATATTAAAAGAAATGATATTTTTTCTTCAACTTATATTTTTATCTCTTTGAAAAGCTTTGATTCATTCCTTTTAGATCAGTGATGTGAAAGTCATGAAGCTTCTTGTTTTGCAAGCAATCATTACATCTTCTTGAGAAAATAATTTATTGAAGTCATTTTTTAACTCAATTTTCACAATTTTTCAAGAAAAAGTTCCAAAACATCAATTTTCTTGCTAAAACAATCTCACTAATGGAATTAGAGTATTATGATTCACCTTTAGTTAGAGCAATTAATGAATTTTTTTCCTTCTATCTCTAACCTACTTCTATTTAACAAAGAATGAACATCAAGTTGAATTTGAATAAAATCCAAAATCTCAACTCAATTCTTCAACGTAAAAAATTTGTAGTGCAAAAAAAGTAAGTTGAGACAATTCAAAGTAATATAAACCTAGTCATGTTAAGTGATAAAAAACCATGTTTCCTTTACTTCAAATGCAAAAATCTTGCACTCTACATAGTTAAAGTTTTTTAAAATTAGTTTTTATTTATTTTTATATCACTCTAATGCAAGCCCCTATTCAAATGTACCAAAAACATTATTAAAATTTCTTACTCTTTGCAATAGAAATGACAATTTTAAGTGATTTTTAATGAAGAAAAGGCCTTGGGAATTTAGACATTAACTCAATGCATGCAATAGTGGAGATACAAGTCATTTCTTCTCATTCAAGAAAAAGATAATTTACGATGTCACTATAATTTCTTTTGTCTAATAACATTTAAGGCATCTTTATTCTTGTTTTGAACTCAACACTTGCTATTGATTCATTATTAATCCCTAAAGTTGAGGCCTTTCTTTCACAAAAAATAACTCAAAACATGCCATTTCTACAACAAAGACTAAAAAAGTTAAATAATTGAACATTTCTTCTTGATATCTTAGTTAGTTTAAAAATGTCAAAAACATTGACTACTTAGAATGCAAGATATCTTCATTTAAAGCAATTGAATCATGTTTTTTTGTACCTAACTTTGCGGAATTCGATTGTAGAACTTTTAATTCTTTTAACTTTTAAATATTATACTACAATTTTTAAGGTAGGAGATCTTTATGGTAGAGTTCATTTGAGAATCTAAAAAATAACAATTTGATTTTCATCCTTCAAAAATTTATAAAATAGAATTAGATATTAAATAGAAGAAAAAACAAAATCATTAATTGCTCTTAGAATGCACAAATTCCAATAGTAAATTTTTTCTAGCAAAAACATTGAAGCTTTTAAAACATTTTTGAAAAAACTATGAAAATTGAGGTAAAAAATGAATCCTATACATTATTTTTTCAAAAGGATGCAATGATTGCCAAAAAAACAAGGAGCTMTACAACTTTTACATTAATTACCCAAATGGAATGAATCAAAGCTTTTAATCTAGACAAAATTACAACCTATGGGAAACAAATGAATTTTCTTGATTTTTTTCCGCCCAAAGAACTACTTTGGAGGCTTAGAGTGGCATAACTTTTTCTTGTGGGTATTGAATAATATGAAAATTTTATATGCAATTGGAGACTTTGCAATAATGCAACTTCTTCTCTAAAAATTGTGCAGTTTGGAACCTCAATTTGTGTCAAAATATGTTATAGTTCACAAAGAATTCTCAAATCTTATTTTATAGAGTAAGGACGTACGGTTGCTAGTATCATTGCAAGAAAGGTTGTGCAAAAAGCGTAGCGCATTTTATAGTATTCATTTTTTTCTTTGGAAGCACTTTAAAATTAGAAAAACAATTTTTAAAAATAATAAAAAAATATGTTTTGTGTATACACCTTTACAAAGAAGGTACCCTAGGAAGGAACACCATAGAGAAATTCTCTAAGTAGGAGAACTAGAAAAGTGCAAAATTTCATGAAACTAGTTGTTGTCACTRTAATTTCTCATTTTAATTTACAAAAAATAGGAAAATGATTTTTTTTAAACTAAAAATCTTACATTTGGGAAAAATTTGATGGTGATGAGATTTCAACAAAAAAATGATCTAAGAACCATCTTCAATATTCAAAAATGGCGTGCAATGGGAGTGCTGTTTGTACTCATGTGGAGAACATAAAATAACGTATTTTCAAATTTCCTTCAGTACATACATGCTTTCCTAGTATTAAAATTGACCATGAAAATTTCAACTCTAGATCATTGAATTGGAGGATTGGTAACGTACTAAAAACCCCTAAATCTCAAAGCGTGATAAATTAACAAATATAGTTTTTAAATATAATGTGATTTTTTTTAATTTATCAAAAATAAGGAATCTGATTAACATAAAGTTAGACATGTTTAATAAAGATTTCATTTTCATTGGACTTGTACTTCAAAAGTTATAGCAAACAATAAGATAATATACCCCCATTGTGACAGGAAATAGTACCACCCTTTCTTGCAATGATTCGTTAGCATGTGAGCTTAAGATCTTGAGTCCATGAGCTTAGGAGCCTAGGCTCCTATTTTAATGGTACCTATATTATATTTATCTTCTATAGTTATAAGATATTTATATTATCTGGTGTTTATGTTGTTGGTACCTATGTTATAAGCACCTTTCATGTCAATAAGATGCTTATATTATAGGTACCTATGTTAAAAACACCTTCCATGGTTATAGGATACTCATATTATAAGTTTGTATGTTATAAACACCTTCAATAGTTGTAGAATACCTACTTACACCTAGGCTCAAGGATCATAGGCTTACATTTCTAGGCTCACATGCTAATGTCGTCATCATTGAAACCATTGTCGATAATGAAAGACTCTTGAGTTTGAACTTATGGATGGTCTAACATTTGATTTATAAGAAGCATTTTTCCTTGATTTGGATATTGTTTATCCTTACATTACAAAAAAAGTGAAGAAATTTAATTGAAGTTGTCCCAAAGCTCTTCAAGCTCTTCAAGACATATAAATTTTGCAAAATTTTGATGAAGTTTATTAACTTTAGATAATAGTATGCATGAAAGTACTATGTAGTGGATAGAACGATGTGCAGAAAAATGGATGATTATTTTGACTGCTTGTAGTTTGTGGTGCTTGTTATGTTACCAACCAAGTAAATTTTTTAGCAAATTATATATTACCATAAGCTTACATCTTTTTGAAACAAAATATCCTAGCACTCAAAAAAACTTGTACAAAAGAATGCATGGAGTTACCAAATTCTTGTCAAAAGAATATGAGATTCACCAATATTTGGATTGAAGTCATTAATCATAGATAAGTTTTATGGATTATTGTACACATATTGATGATTCATTCGTTATATGCTTGCAGCAACAACAATGATTGTTACCACCAAGAAACCCAAAATGAAAAGCTTGGACGAACCTCATGAAAATTTCTAAAAGTTTCCATGCTTAATTATGGTGAGCTTGCATGCATATGTTAACCCTGAAAGAATGTTGCCCATTAGGAAAAATCTGAACCCTCAAAGAGGCCGCGACCTTGTTGCCGCAGTGGTGCAATTACGGAAAAAAAAAATTAAAAAAAAAAAAAACAATCGAGAAATGACGGGGCACTAATACGACCACGTTAGATATGACTTTTTTTTGTAGTGTATTTTTAAATTTTTTTTTTTGAAAAATAATTTTCTCTACTGTCACCGCGCCGCGCCACGAAGCGGCCCCTTTGAGGGTCCATATTTTTCCTAATGAAGAGTTGGTGTATGTTCCCCATATATTGAATATATTTGATCCTCTCTAAACACTCAAAAATTCCCAAAAAATTCTTAGTTGACCAGTAGTATGATTGTAACTTGGTCTGAAATTTACAACTTGAATGGGATTCATGTGCTGCTCAATTTTTCCTTATGTATACAAGAGGAGATAATGTATAGAAAATAATAACATTCTTTACGGGTTAACCTCAAAATCACCAAGGCCTCTTTCTTTTTGCCAAAAAACACTCGGAATTGCCATTTCTATTGCAAAGAGTAAAAAACTTTGAAATTTTTTTTTTTTGCACATCTAACTATAGGATCTTACATCTAACCAGTATAAGAATGTGTGGAATAAATTTCAATAATTTTGATTGTAAAAAATAGCAAAATATTTGATTTTAAAGTGATGAAAATAATTTTGTTTGGCTAGATTATTTGATTTTAATCTTCTTAACTTCAATTTTTTGCACTATAAAGTTTTGAGGATTAAATCATTATGGTGGGGAATTGTGTTTCAAGAGATTCTAGATTAAAAAAGTTCAAAAACAACTACTAAATTTCCATCTTTTTTTAAATTGTAAAGGAGTAGGTTTATGATAGAAGGAAAATCTAAATTACTAGTATTTCTAAGATGTAATTGAGATAGCCTAATTCCAATGGTGTGGTTATTCTAGCAAGCAAAGCAAGCCACGTGGACCTTGTTTTTGAATAATTATGACAGTTGAGTTCAAAAACGAATCCAATGCAATATTTTTTCAAGAAGTTGCTATGATTGCCCGAAAAACAAGATGCCCCATAATTTTCACATAACTTATTTAAATGAAATGATTTAGAGCTTTCCATGTAGACAAAAATATAATTTATGAGAAGAGGAAAAAATTTAAACAAAAAAATTCAAATTTTTGAGAATTCTTTTTGTTGCCCGGTCTCCCTATTTTGAAATTATTTGGCATAAGTTTGATCCTGGACACTGATTCAAAAAAAAATTATACTCTTTGAAAGCTAATAAATATTTTTGTCCTCTAAAAAAATTTCAAGAAATCATGACAAAAATTGACACTCTAAACTAAATAGTGAAATTAGGATGCCTTTACAATTAGATTGCCTTACCCCAAGAAAGTTGATTTACAAGCCATCAAAGTCAAAATATGACAAATTCTTCCATTGGTACACATGGAGGTTCATGAGTCCCAACTACACCATAACTAATTCAAAAGTAGTGCATTCTCATACAATAACAATAAATATTTTTATAGTGTAGAATGTGAAGACATTAGTGAGGGGCAACCTAATTTCACTATTTAGTCGAGGTACTTCCTTGAAATATAATTTGTCCCTAGAACAAGGGTCTTTTAAATCTTAAAAGAAGTTGTTATTGAAAGTCTTATAAATGAATTTAGACCTACGTTTGGACCAGATTCACATAGCAAACATCACCCCTAACATCAAGTGTGAACATACCCTTAAGCCCACTTGCTTGCATTTGACTGCACCAATATTATAAGAAGCAGTTTGGATGCAGAAGTGCAGAATCTTAAATTGTAGTGGCTGGTTCTGGTTGTTTCTGGACTGGGACGAGAGCGGTCCGATCTTCGGAGAAGACATGAACGGTTGAGATTCGCCCCCGTAAATGGGTATAATTCAAGACTCGTACCGTAAAGAAAAGAAGGTCGCAAAAGCTTAGGGGCAGACAAAAGGGACGGGCGGGCAGCGACTGCGGGCAGACGGGGTAAACAACTGAAGGACAGACAGAACAGAACGTTCTGGATGGTTGCCATGCTGGCCTTTAAGACGTCTCCTCCTCCTTACGAAACCCTCACTTGCATTCATTTTCGCTCCGGCTTTGCTTTTGCGGACTCCGAGGCGGTGTTCAGTTGTTGTTAGGATTTGTCCAGCTTTGAGCGGACGTTTAGTGTGGAAAGGAGTCTGTTGAAGCGCTTGTGGAGGAAAAGGCTGCGACGATGCAGATCTTTGTGAAGACTCTTACCGGGAAGACCATCACCCTGGAGGTGGAGTCGTCTGACACCATCGATAACGTGAAGACCAAGATCCAGGACAAGGAGGGCATCCCTCCCGACCAGCAGCGTCTGATTTTCGCTGGCAAGCAATTGGAGGACGGCCGCACTTTGGCCGATTACAACATCCACGTCTGATTTTCGCTGGCAAGCAATTGGAGGACGGCCGCACTTTGGCCGATTACAACATTCAGAAGGAGAGCACTCTCCACTTGGTGTTGCGTTTGAGAGGCGGTATGCAGATTTTCGTGAAGACCTTGACGGGGAAGACCATCACGTTGGAGGTGGAATCGTCCGACACCATCGATAACGTGAAGACCAAGATCCAGGACAAGGAGGGCATTCCTCCCGACCAGCAGCGTCTGATTTTCGCTGGCAAGCAATTGGAGGACGGCCGTACTTTGGCCGACTACAACATCCAGAAGGAGAGTACTCTCCACTTGGTGTTGCGTTTGAGAGGAGGTTTGTAAATTTCCGTGAAGACGTTGAAGGCGTTGACGGGGAAAGACGATCACGCTGGAGCTGGGGAGAGCTGACTCCATCGACAACGTGAAGAGGAYCAGGCATCCCTCCCAATCAGCAGGGTCTGATKTCCGCTGGCAAGCAATTGGACGWTGGCCGTACTTCGTCCGACTACAACATCATTCAGAAGGAATTTGCTCTATATGTTCGTGGTGGACTGTAATTCTTCTATCTCAAGCGCCTTTTCTTTTGGATATTTTCAGCTTCACTTTGAAGCAACCAGGCTGATAATATTTTGTGCATAGTCCACTTTTCAGTAAAAGGTCTTACTTACGGGTATTATGTGTCGATGTGGAAGTGTTTTCATGCATATTTGGATGTGTTCCTAATCGTGCGTTAAGTTGTGGGCACACATGAATGTGTCCTCAGATATAACTATCGCATTCAATTTATATATCGGGCTTTCTTTGTGTCGCGTTGATTTTTTTTAATTTGTTCAATTAGCTTCTCATATTTTCCTAAGAATATCGGTACTGTAACATCATCCTCGATGCATTTTGTGTTCGCAACTCCCTCAGTCCCACTAAAAACTTCACAAATTCTTTCTGCAAAGAAAGCTTTTAGAGGGATTGAGGGAGTAAATTTTATGAAATGGGAATTTGCAATTGTAGTTCTTTTCATAATCATAAATTCCATGATGTTCACACTTGAGAAATGAGGATGTGTGTAGGAGTGATTTTGTCTTCTCAAACTAAAAGCAACCGAAAAGTCCTTGAATTGGAAGGACAAGAAGGGTAATGGAAGTCTCCAGATTCCGTACATATGCCCAAAAGCCCGGAGATAGTTCATGCAAGTTTCTATAATATCACTTATTAGCATATTTATTTTACGTCATTTTCAGAAGTGAAGCAAAACATTACTATAATCTCAATATTTGGGACATTTTTCTTGAAACTGTTTTAGAAGCCCAGAAATGGGAGTTTTATTTCAGTAGAAGCCCATAAGTAAAAGTTCAAACACTTCTACAAGTTCAGAAATGGGGTTTATATTTCAATAGAAGCCCATAAGTAAAAGTTCAAGCAACATACAAACCAACTAAAATTTGAATTAGAAATTTGAACTTCTTTTTCTTCATAGATTGAGCGCATATTTAACCCTTAATGGAAGGACCTATCACCATGAGAAAAGGCGATGCAGAGGGGAAAAACATTGTTCACGCATTGGAAAAACATTGTTCACGCATTGGAAAAACATTGTTTTAGCTTTGGAAAAATTGTACAAACTATAACGTGATGCTACCCATTCAAAAATTGCGAGAAGGGCAAGGTGGCACAAAACACTTTCATGTGAAAATCTTTACTTTCTTCATAGAATTAGGGCTACCTAAGTATATGGAAGCAATTAAGGGCACTAAATTTGACTTCCCATGATGATTGACATATGTGTGGTCACTTTCACAAAAGAACAGATGAATATCCACTCACTAGATGAGTTTTTTGTCATCCAAAGAACAAAAAACGTTCGCCTTGTCTTACAAGGGTTAATCCCTCATCGCTCAAGGTCCAACCATGATTATCCCTTCAACGCGGCAACGGATGTTTTGTATCCTTTGGATGCCAGAGAATCAAACCGTGTAGGGCATAATTGCAACTTTTCATCCATGGTATTAGGAGTAGAAAGGAAAGATCTTTTCTAGTACTTTGACTTCCAAAGAGTATATTTGACTTTTCAAAGTAGATGATGGCACATGGTATTAAAAATGCATGATTGCCGTGGCCACCAGTCCGTCCTTCAAGGGTTAAAAGCATCTTTCCTTTGCAAGTGTTAAAAGTCTAAATTTCATCCAATTATGACGATCTCAACCATACAATATTGTATTGTGCATGTTGTAAATGGTGTGGAAACAATTTGGTGTCATTTGACCGTACAGATTGAAAGATTATAATGTTTTGGTTTTGAAAAAAGGGGTTGAAATTTTCTTAAAAACACATTTGGAGGTGAAATTCGATTTCTAAACCAACTCAAATGAAAAAACTTTAAACTACAAAGTGATTCAGAACTTGAATACAAACACTTTGGTGAAAAAAAATATCATAAAAATGACTCATTGTGCCTCCAAAATGGATTTGAAATGTCAGAAAACAATGAAAAAAGTTGCAAAAATCACATCTGTGGTTGAACCTCCTACTAAAATGCTTCTCAGTCACTCATTAACGTCTTAGATGGATTTGAATCTTAACCACACAAACTAGATTAGTGAGCGCAACTTTTTCAACAAATGATCATATATGAAGAAGTTATGAGCTGCCGAAGTTTACTGAAATGCAAAAATTTCTGGATTTTGAACTTTGGATTGCTTGCAAATATTTGAAACAACTTGGATTGGCATGAAACTTTTACCACAATAACTAGACCTTTATGGAAAAAATCGAACAAATTGAAAACAAACATTTGATGAAAAAGATACAATCCCCCAAAGTTGCAGCCATCACAATGCAATGTGCTGAACCCCAAATTGAACCTGAGAACTTCAAATGACTTTCACAAAATACATCTTGGATTGATCTGAAAATTTTACCATAGAAACAAGACTAAGGTAGAATCACCCATAACTAACCAAATAAGGAATTTAGATGAGTATGAAGCAATGGAATGCAAGGTAAATATATTTAGAGGTGTGTTGATAAAAATGATGCGGATTGCAAAAACTTTGGTAATTTTATCGCATGAATTGAAATTCCTATGAATTTTGAAAGGCAAAAAGTGCTCCGGACCCATAGCCGATCTTTAGACTCTTTGAATTCTAATCATTCAAAAAACTACTTTTCCACTCAATGCTTCTTACTTTTTTTTTGCACTACTTTGGAACATGTATCATGAACTTTTAGTCCCAACTTTGAAAAGATGAAAAAAAACCATTCTAGCCTTGGTTGGAAATAAGTCAATCTATGGTTGGCTATGGGGCACGGGTTGGTAATGGGTGGTTCTACCTTAGTATGCACAACTTTTCCAACAAGTTTTATTGATTTCAAACATTGGATGCAAAAGTTAGAGCGCTTCAAAGTGGACTATAGATTGTGTGAGTACACTTTTTGTCTCCTTTGGTGATGAGGGGTTAACCCTTCATTGACGGGATGACTGTTCTCTAGATCAATGAATGAGAAAGCATCTTTTTGTGTGATGAATATTCATCCTCGGAATTTTTGTGTGAAAAGGGAAGATTTCATATAGTACTTTAACTTCCAATGTTTACTTTTGAAAATTTTTAAATCAATAATTCTCATAGTATTAGTATTTCATGATTTCCACGGTGACCTACCAGGATTAACTAATTATGAATTTGTTGCAAAATTTGATGTTCTTCGTAATTGAAAAAGTATCAGTTGGCAACTAACCCTTGTCATTTTTTTATTAATGACATTTTTTATCCCAAAATGACAATTTAAAATGGAGTAATTCAAAGCTTCTCATGTACATATACTTGTAGATAATCATTTTCAAATTTTTATTTCTGAAAAAAGTCATATTTTCAGACCTACCCGGGCTGCCCGCCAACCACTGAAAATCACATATCATGCAATAACTTTTTAACAGTGTAGTCAAATGCTATGAAAACTATTGGGCCTTAAAGCTACTCCTTGGACACATGTTGTGTAAAAATTTCAAAAAAAAATAATGAAAACTCTATGCGTAGTGAGCTGCCCAAAATTGCTATGTTGCCAAAAAAACGCAGTTTGGTCCTTTACGGGTTAAATCACAAAATTACTTGTTTTTCAAAATGAGCACTATATTTATGAAATCACGAAGTTACCTTTACTTATAACAGAAATTTCAAATTATTCTAAAACATAGTATACTCCTTCTATCCCTCAAAAAGCCTCCAAAATCTTCCCTTTAGAAAATAATTGTATTTTTAGTCTTTGTGCTAGTTATACATGATTGCATTCATGACCAATAACCCTTCCACCTCACTGCCTCAAGTCTACGCAAAATCCTAAGCTTAGGTGTTGTCATTTAGGTACCCAAAATCCATGCAAAAAGTACCATATTTGAATATAGTTTGTGAACTCTCAAGGATTTAAAGGTTGGTAGCAACAATGGGAATATAAAAATATGTGCCTCCCACCTAAAGACCCGTCGACAAGGAAACATGGCCTACTTCATGGATAAATGTTCATAGTGCCCAAGTCATCATGATCACCAAACTCATCTTCAACACTATTGTCTAAAGAAACAACGAGTACAAGGTGTATCATATGGTCAAGGCCAAACTTGCTATGAGATGAATGCTCCCAAATTGTTTCACTTGCCTACACTAGGTACGTTGCTCAACATGGCGAACGCTTACTCAATTGTCAAAAGCTTTTTAGTGGGATATGAACAATGCTTGATTTGAAGGGTTTCAGGGGGACCAAAAGAATAATTGCTATGAAAAATTAATTTTTCATTTAAAAAATTATTATAACTTTTTTTTGCGATCATAACCATGAAAACTCAAAATCAATAGAAAGCATGTTCTTTTAGAAGTGGAAAAATCAAAATTTTCTGTATAAATTATATAAAAGGACAAATTTAGCCAGTAGTGGCATTTGCCTTTGGCTTGAAGGTCATAGGCACGGTTACTAACATGTGAGCCTAGGATCTAGAGTTCATGAGCTTAGAAGCCTAAACTCCTATGTTATTGGTACCTATATTATATGTATCTTCTATAGTTATAGGATATTTATATTATAGGTGTCTATGTTGTTGGTACCTATGTTATAAGCACCTTCCATGGTTATAAGATGTTTATATTATGGGTGTCTATGTTCTAGCGGGTGTTCTAGGCACTTATATTATAAACACCTTCGGACCTTCCATGGTTATAAGATACTTATATATAAGTTTGTATGTTATAAACACCCTCAATAGTTTTAGAACGCCTACTTACATCTAAGCTCAAGGCTTGTAGACTCACATTTCTGGACTCAAATGTTAGCATTGTTGGTGTTTAAAGTCTTTCTATTGACATGGTTGAATGGAACTCATGAAAGTCTCTTTTTGATCAATTTTTAATAAGGGTACTTTGTCCCTCTAAACTTATCTAGTATTTGTCTACATTACATGGGCCTTAACCCCTAAAGTTCCTTGACTATGTTCTCACCAAAAATGCTCCAAAACTGCCATTTCAAGTACAAGTACCAAATTTTTGAAAAATATCATTTTTTAACACATGTAACCGTACGATCTTGTAGTAATATAGTTTGAAAATATGTGGAAAAAATTTCATAAATTTCCACCATGCTGATTCCAAGATACTAGCATTTGAAGTGGCAAAAATCTTTTTTTAGGCCCTGCAAAAAACTAGGCAGCTACACTTCACAAGGTCAGATCATTATGAAAAAATGTCCAAAATGGTTATTCTTCTTTGGATTCATTCTTCAGGGCAAGTTGGCTATGTACATGAAAAGTTTGAGATCATTTGGAGTTGTACAGTCGGGTACCGAAATCTTACAAATTTTTGCCTCCGCAATGAAATACAATTTCAGATTGTCAACTTTGACAGCCTCTCGAGAGTTGAAAAATTGGTATTTTTTTATGAAAGATTTTTTACAAGATAATCTACATGTTATTAACATTTATGCCAAATTTCAAGGCCAAAAGATTTACACAAAAAAGATATATTCAAAATCTACCAACATGTGTAGCTGTTAGAAAAATTTCACTGCTCCCAACTTTGACACCCTCCCAAGGGCAGAATTTTTTTTATTTTGATATGAAATTTTTTGCATGGGATTGAATCTATGATGATAATAAGTATGCCAAATTTCAAGTTCAAAATATTTTCCCAACTAAAGTGATTGGAAATCTACCAATTGGTGTCACTGTAAGAGACAATTTCACTACTTCCAACTTTGACACCCTCTCAAGGGTAGAAAAATTGTTTTTTTACCATGAAATTTTTTGACAAGATTTCGTCTAAGTATGTTGATAACATATGTGCCAAATTTCAAGTTCAAAAGATTTTCCCAACAAAAGTTATTGCAAATCTACCAACAAGTGTAGTTATGAGAATGATTTCATTATTGCCAACTTCGACACTGTTTCAAAGGTTGAAAATTTAGAACAAATTTAGCCCAGTACTGGCATTTGCCTTTGGCTTGAAGGTCTTGGACACGGTTGCTAACATGTGAGCCTAGGATCTTGAGTCCGTGAGCTTAGGAGCCTAAGCTGTTATGTTATTAGTACCTATATTATATGTATCTTCTATAGTTACAGGATATTTGTATTATAGGTGTCTATGTTGTTGGTACCTATGTTATAAGCACCTTCCATGGTTATAAGATGTTTATATTATGGGTGTCTATGTTCTAGGCACTTATATTATAAGCACCTTCTATGGTTGTGAGACACTTATATATAAGTTTGTATGTTATAAACACCTTCAATAGTTATAGAACGCCTACTTACACCTAAGCTCAAGGCTCATAGGCTCACATTTCTAGACTCACATGTTAGCATTATTGGTGTTTGTGGTCCTTCTATTGACATAGTTGAATGGAACTCATGAAAGTCTCTTCCTAATTAATTTTTAGTAAGGGTACTTTGTCCCTCTAAACTCATCTAGTATTTGGCTACATTACATGGGCCTTAATATACATTTTGGATTTGCTTGTTCGGGGTTTAAGTAGGCATATCTTTTTGCAACATTGTCCCTTTGGAGACAACTAAACTAGTGGTGTTTAAATTTAGCATGAGAACTCATTCAGACAAGGACTCAACGATAGTAGTCATTGCTTCATGCTAATGGAACTACAACTACCTAAGCAAATTGGAAGGCACCATACGAATTTGTAGACAATACACAATGCAGGCTTTGTTGTTCCTCAAAAGCAACTGTAGAGGCCTGTAAAACCAATAGTACAAATTTATAGAATCCGCTTACTTAGGCAGTCTGACTTACGCAATTCCCATGGCCATCCATGTATTCAAATTGATCATCAATGAATTGTTAATACAGTATTTGAAGTTGGTAAACCATTACTGAGCTCATAAAATTAGCAATAATAAGGTGAAAGCACCCAAAACCGATCATTTAAGCAATTCAGCATTAATAGCTGAAGGCAACTTTTTTTGAAAATAATATTTTTGTAGTATTATCAAGTGAAAATGAGGAATTTAAAAAAATAATAGATTTTTTGGATATTGTATGTAATTTCTATGATTTTTTGAGTGCCTACTCACTAGACCATTGGAACTATCCTATAGGTGTACCTAAATCTGAACATTGCCAAAATCAGTAGTCAGCAAATCAGAATTAAGTACGTGTCATTCATATGTGTTAGCTAATCACAATCAAATATTTGTAAGGCATATGAACTACAACCAATGGACGCAATTAGGTCTAGTCTATGGTACAGTATTGGGTACACGTGCACTAATGGATGTTTCTACCTTGTATGCCACCATTTCCAATATGCCAAGCTCAAATTCTAGTGATACTTGGCTACCCTATTCAGCTACTAGCATCACTCGCATCAGTCACACTAAGAAACTTTTTGTAACCATGAAAACAAAAGAAAAATGGAAATGCATCCCACCGTCTCTGAATTCTTGACAGCCTATTGATTGCTCATGGGACACATATTGGTAATGGGTCCCTCCACCGTAAACGTTCTATGTCATTGATCTTCTTCTAACAAAAGAAGATCAATGGCAGCAAATGTTTAGAGCGTTGCTTCTTTATGTTGCTGTGGGGCTACTCTAACATGTTTGTGTGATTTTCTTCTCCCAATTTGTGATCACAGATTGATGCTGGATCTAATAATTAAAAGAAAAAACTATCTGTTTTTTGTTAAGGTAGAAACACCCATTAGCGCACGTGTACCCAATCCTGTACCATAGACTAGACCTAATCGCGTCCATTGGTTGTAGTTAATATGTCTTACAAATACTTGATTGTGATTCGCTGACACATATGAATGACACGTACTTAATTTTAATTTGCTGACTGCTGATTTTGGCAATGTTCAGATTTAGGTACACCTATAGGATAGTTCCAGTGGTCTAGTGAGCAGGCACTTCAAAAAATCATAGAAATTACATACAATATCCAAAACATCTAATTTTTTTTTTAATATTCATGATTTTCACTCGCTAATACTACAGAAATATTATTTTCAGAAAAATTTGCCTTCAGAAATGCTGAATTGCTTACATGATCGGTTTTGGGCAATTTCACCTTTAGTTATGTAAGGGTATACCATCACTAAATTATACTCCGCATGTATTTTGATTTCACATCATGTGTGTTCTCCATTCTCGAAGGCTCCGCGAGCTGTAAGTTACTGTCCTGTACTGTCCGTGATAAACCTCCATGCCTGTGCCTGTTATTTTGGGTGTCAGTCCTGGGGGAGACGTACTGATGTTGGTGTGAGAGCGTCCCAACTCCCAAGAGCCCCCAGCGTCCCGGCCTCCGCGGCGTGTGGGTATGATTGCGTAATGTTGGAGGTCAACTGATCGACCTTGGGTCTGATGCAAAATTGTGCGGAGCCCTGTCCGGTCACATATGATCAAATCTGTAGCTCGATATTCATTCATAAGATTTTTGTACGTATGTGCAGCTAGGCCACGATACTCTGCCTGTATTCCCAATTTGAAAAGCCACAAAGTTGCAAAATTGCTTGGTACAAGTGTGCTGGAGAGGAGAGCCCATCTTGCAAGGCCCTTCACTTGTGGAGTCATTGGGCATGTTGTGAAGCCATCAGCCGGAGTTTCCCTGCCAAAATTAATCAGATCCTASCATATGCCTTGAGTTTCCCATTCCCTACACTAAATAGTGAAATTAGGTTGCCCCTCACTAATTTCTTGACATTCCACACTATATAACTAATTATTGTTCCTGTACAAGAATGCACTACTTTTGAAGTAGTTACTGGTTTAATTGGAACTCATGAACCTCCATGTGTACAAATGGAAGTATTTGTAGAAATATTTGTTGACTTTGATGGCTGGTAGAGTAACTTTCTTGGGGTAAGGCAACCTAATTGTAAAGGCAACCTAATTTCACTATTTAGTGTACTTAATTAAGCACTACTGTACCTTTGCCAAATTTAAATTAGGTGGTGATTTCAAACAAATAAATATCAAGAAGTTACAGCGCCTCCTAAATCTCTGAGAATTGAATGGTCATGCATATGTCACATGTTCAATCTACATTTTGCAACCTGCAAAGGCTTGCAAAATTGAAGCAAGCCGAAAGAGCCACAATAGATTACTAAGGTAGGCGAACCCAATACCAACCGTTGATCCAATACCACATGAATGTAGGATCCTTGTTGATCTTAGAATGAGAATCTATGATGGAAGTACATGCCTTAACTTCACAATAAGTGAAGATAAGGCATGTACTATTGTCATAGATTCTCACTCTAGGATCAATGACGGCACTACATTTGGGTGGTATTAGTCCAACAATTGGTATTGGGTTTGCCTACCTTAAGTGAGCACAAGTCATGTTCAATTACAATCACCTAAAATGAAACAGGTTCTAAAACCAATCAGACTCTAAAGGTACATTTTGCAATCTCCAATGTCCAAGCAATATACATTTAAGGGGGTGGTTAGTTTTAGAGCCCATTGAAATGCACTTTTCTGCAACTTAAAAAATTCATAACTAGTTCCACTAAAGCTCCAAAAAGTATGAAACGACTTGGGTTAATTGCCAATCCCACTTGTCTTTCAAGGAAAATTTACTTCAAATTATTTCAACCAGTTTCACCTGGCCAAAATTCAGCTTCAGCCCTTCGATGGGCGCTTTATGGACCTCCTACCTTAATAGGTTAGCACTGAGAGATGCAATTCTAAGTAAGAGATTGAAGGAGTCAGTGCAAATGAACAATCAATATGAATGCGACGTCTTCAGTTACATCAATGGTTGTACAACATTCATTGTTGCAATCAACACATTTAATAGATTATATGATCCACAGTACTATTGTAGTTCACCAGATAGCATTAAGTACAGGACAACTGGAACCCCTGTTACAGTATTACAACAACCGTGTGTACATCATCAATAAATTACTGCGTCAGTACTGAAACTGCATCAATACTGAACAATGAAATGTAGCCCCAATGCCAGGTCGGGGAGGCTATGTTCAGTACAGATGCACTTCCCTGATRTGAAAAACGTGCCGACTCACTCACTCGTTTCGATTACTCTTTCCACCACCACAAATGACGACCGACTCAAAAGCAGSTTGTCTACAGAAACATCAAACGAGTTGGAGTTTCACAATTCCTCTTGAGCCTAAAGAAAAAGAAAATCATGCCTCTGAAAGAAAAAAAAAGAAAAAAAAAGAAAAATGAAAATGAAAATGTCTTGATCCGATCCACCTSTGGCGCTCACTGCTTGTGGAGTCCTGGTCATTCGGGAGAGTCAGTGACTAGTCTGTCAGAACGCTGTCTCCTCAAGGGGCAAGGGTGACGTGAATCATAATAGAATCCCGATCGATCGATGCGCTTGGCTGCTGCAATTGACATCGTTGTTGCTGACAAATCAGTCACTGTAATGACCATACCCATCATTCACCGAGCTACAGCTGAGAATGTCCAGAAGGTGTGGTTGCATGCTTCGTGAGTTTATTCAATCTCTGCTAGCTCCTCCTGCATCTGATCCGCTGGCCAGATCGCGTCTCCGTTGTGGTTGCGGGAGCTAGTTGAATTCTCTGTCTGTCTGTCTGTCTGTTCATGATACAAAAAACTGAAAATCAAATCCAAATTCCGACTGACCCTGACGTGGGGTGGAAGAGCCCCAGGGACTACCGAAACTGGTTCTAAAATCCAGTCGCAAGTCGAATTGGTGTACGTCTTGGAAGGAAGGAATTCTGGCTCTGGAAAAGCTTCCATGTGGCCTGCGAGAAATCAGGTGGCAAGGGAGAGCACACAACTTAGAATGATCGACACTGCGAACCACACAGGACAATTTATGACATTAATTTGCATGGAATGGCCGATCGAACGATATGCAACCAATGCACATGCATCATGAGTTGGGACCCCGCAACGTAGAAACATCGACATTGGAATGTCAGAAGGAGTGAATGAAATGCATTGGAACATACGATCATGTCGTTCTAAGGTGTCGGTGTAAGCTAGCAAAGCACGGTGATCGAGCTCCCACCTGTGGAATGAATCCATTTAGTTGTGGTTGTCAATTCACTAGGAGTCCCGGGCGTTGAGAATGGGTCGAATGAGCTCCAGGATCTGCACCACTTCTTCCATAGACGGTCGGTTAGACGGCACATGCGAGGTGCAGATAAGCCCAAGCTTGATCACGGGTAACACTTCGTCCTCCGGGACAGGCAGCATGCTGGTGTCCACACACGAGAGCGGGCGTCCCTCCTCCAGCAACGCGCGCACATGGTCGCACAGAATCACCACATCGTCTTCCATGTACTCTACGGGCCGCCGTCCTGTAACAAGCTCCAGCAGCAGCACGCCGAACCCATACACATCACACTTCTCCGTGATCCGCAAGCTGGGGCACGCGAATTCGGGCGCCATGTAGCCCAGCGCGCTCTGGAACTTGCTGCTCATCACGTAGCTGTCGAGCGCAGGCAGCAGCTTCGCCAGGCCGAAGTCGGAGATTTGTACTTCGTTGTTGTGTGAGAGCAGAATGTTGGTCGACTTGAGGTCGTAGTGGATTACTTGTGGGTGGCATCCGTGGTGCAGATGGCTTAAGCCCATGGCAGCGCCGAGCGCGACGCGAAACCTGTCGTCCCACCGCAGAATGGGCTCTTGTTCTCGTCGCTCGTGCAAGCGTCGGTAGAGGTTTCCATTCGGGACGTAGTCGCACACCAGGAGCTGCAATTGGGGTGTCCAGTAGTAGCCTTGAATGGCCACGAGATTCTGGTGGGACACTTTCCCCAAGAGATTGACCTCGCGCTCAAAAACCTCTTTGGTTTTTACAAGACTGGCGACGAGGAGCTTCTTCACGGCGACGGTGTTCCCGTCGGGGAGCACGGCGCGGTAGACGGTGCCGAAGCCGCCACGCCCAATCTCGTCTTGCTTGTTCAAAAGGGCTTGTGCGCTCCCTGCGAGCCAGTCCTGGGCGTTGCTGATGGCCTTCTGGGGCTTCTTGTACAAGACGAGTTTGCCCAGGGAGAGCTGCTCGTGGCTGGGCGACTGGGGAACGCTGATCTCGATGCCGACGCCTGCGTTGCGACGGGCGCGCGTCTGCGCGCGGATGTTGAGCACGGTGACGAGGATGACGCCAACTGCGATGACGGCCGCGGCGGAGATGGCGATGATGGCAGAAATGCTGAGGACGATCTCGCGTTTCACGTGCACCAAAGAGGTGCTGTTGGGGTTGAGGACGATGGGCTTCGGAGGGCCGGGGGGGCAGGCGACACCGATCAGCGTACCGCAGAGACCTGCGTTTCCGGAAACCTCGCTCGCGTTGGCGAAGGCGACGCTGCTGGGTATGGGGCCGGTCAAGTGGTTATAAGAGATGTTCACGTTCTGCAAGCTCTTCATGTTCTCGAAGCCGAGCGGGATGTCGCCCGTCAAGTTGTTGGACGATACATCCAGATACGCAAGGGAAGTGAGGTTGGTCAGGGCGTCGGGAATAGGGCCGCTGAGTCTGTTGTCCGCCAAATTCCTGCACGAAGCGAACACACGATCAGAAAGGAATTGAAGGGCTTGAGGTTCATGGACACTGAAAGCTAGAACTTCATTACGATGTAGAACGTTAATTTCGTGTTATATATAGGCGCGGTTCCATCAAATTGGATGGCCCTCAAGCAGGAAGGAAATGGCATGCATGATTTAGGGGATCGAGAATGGGGTGTGTGGTAATCCTAACTGAACGGTGGACAATGTTGTGGATTATATTCAAACTGCGTATGACTTTGTACTTATTGGCACCGCAAGCTCATGCAAATGTCGAAACCGGGCTTGGAATACCACGATTTTAACGGAATTGGAGTTGTTGCAGGTCATTCTAGATGGCAATCAAAGCGTTCTTAAATTTTCTTTAGATCTCCTAACGCGAGAACACAATTGGCAACAGTAATTGAAAACAGGGCATGTCAAAAGGTGGAGATCGAAAGTTTACAAGTTGTAAAGCGCGGTGCAGTTGCCGAGCTGAGCCGGAATGTCTCCAACAAGCATGTTATGGTGCAAGTCCAACCCAGTCAACCGGCTTGCGGATCCCAAACTAGGAGGGATAATTCCATCCATTGCGTTTCTGCTGAGATCCAAGTCCGTCAATGACGGCAAGTTTCCCAGCTCAGTCGGTATGAAGGACGACAGGTTGTTCCCGGAGAAGTTCACCGACACCAGATTGGAGCACTGCCCAAGCTGTGGCGAGAGAGGCCCCTGCAGCCTGTTCATCGAAACATCCAAAAACTGCAGGAAAGGACAATTCCCGGGCCCAACAGCCGGAAAGCTGCCCGTGAGAGAGTTTCCTGACAACCCGAGAAACTGCACATTGAGGGCCAGGAGCTCCGGTGGAATGGCGCCCGTGAGATTGTTGTAACTCAAGTCCAAGCTTTGGAGTCGCATACAGAAGCCAAGTTCCACTGGGATACTCCCCCACAGTGAGTTTCCGGATAAGTCCAGCACTTGAAGGACCTGCAGCTGTCCGAGCGATTTCGGCACCCCGCCTGTGAATCTGTTCGCGGCGAAGTCCAGCACCTGTAGCCTGCTCAAGGCGCCCACCCACAGTGGCAAATCCCCTGTGATTAGGTTGTTCCTCGCGTTCAAAAGGGCTAACGAAGTCAGCGTTTGAAGCTCAAGGGGAAGCATCCCTGACAAGCTGTTCTGGCTCACGTCCACGGCCAACAAGCCCGCACAGTTGCTGAGCTCCCCGGGGATGCTCCCTGAGAGCTTGTTGTCCATCAAGCTCAAGCTGGTGAGGTTCCGAAGCGCCCCAAGCTCCGCAGGAATGAAGCCCGACAGCTGGTTGTGAGAGAAGTCGATGTCCATCAGGTTGCGGAGCTGCCCTAACCCGCTAGGAATCGCCCCTGAGAATTGGTTGTGCGCGAGGCTCAAGTCCGTGAGCTGCGTGCAGGAGGTGACAGACGAGGGGATGGAGCCGTTCAGAAAGTTGCCAGCTAGGTAGAGAGAGACCAGGCTTCGACAGGMGGTGAAGAACGTGCCTGCCATGGGTCCCGTGAGAGCGTTGTTCGAGAGGTCCAGCAGCATGAGGCTGCCGTTGCTCGTGAACAACGGCGTAATCGCGCCGCTCAGCTGKTTGTTGCTCACGTTCAGTTTGCGAAGCAATGGCAACGCTGCCACTTCGGGGTCAACACTACCGGTGAAGTTGTTGGAGGACAGGTTCAGGGTTTGGAGCTCGTCCAATTTCACTAAACCTCGTCCAATCTGACCCGCCAACGATAAACCCACCAGGGTGATCTCCGACACCCTGTATGTCGCCGCACACACGCCTCCTTGTCAGAACACATGAATTAAGACCCTGAAGACAATGTGCGTCGCATTTTGCAATGCAACTCCTTAATTCTTGAATGCGCTGTATCCCGACCTTTCAAGAGAAAAAGCTTCAACAAGCAACAATCAGCAACACATTCTACCGCGTTACCCTACAATGAGCTCGACAAGGACTTCAGTGAAGCACAACTACAGCTCACCTGCTCGTGACGCGGTCGCAAGTAACCCCCGTCCAGGCACATGGACTGGCGTCGTCCTCCCGCCAGGAATGCAGCGCCCCCGTGGGATCCTGCAACCCTGCCTTGAACGACATCAACCCCATCACGTCGTCACTCATGGGCACCATCACCGCTCCACAGCATTGCACCATAACCACCGCCGCCACCACCACGACCGGCGAGAGCCACCATTTCCATTGGAGCCCCAGCTCCATTTGTCGACCGTCGTCCTCCCGATCAATCCCCTCGCACGGAGCTCACAATCCGAAGCCACCCATTGCTTGCCTCCCAAGCTTGCTGCGAACTCTTAGAACCCCTGCTCCCACTCTCTTAACCCAAACCTCCAATGCKCATTGCCGCTATCAATGCAAGCTCACAACCTGCGACCATGGGTTACACATGACTCCTGCTTCCCACCCCTGAGCTTGCAATCAATGTGCCATCGCCAACAACACCACAGGTCGACATCGTTGGTGCTCAACCGTAGCACGTCTCGGTTTCGCTTCCGTATGAGCAGTCAAACGGGCTCCCCATCGCCATGAACAGGAGGCTGCTGTCAGTAAAACGCCGACTGTTGCACCAGCGTAACGACATGATCACGCTGAAGCTCCTGTGAAGCGCTGCTGCATCAGCTGTGCCAGCTAAGGTAGTGACCAAGTACAAGAGCGCCAACCCATGAACAACGTCCGAGCGGCCATCACTCCATCGCCTTCAGGCGGCGACTGTTGATCATCATCTCAAGGATGCAAAAAAGCTGCAGCTGGGTAAAACTTAGCGCGCTTTCACCATGGCACTGCATGTGCATTGTGCGAGCGGAGCTACTGTACCATGTCCGTGAAGARCCTCCTCTCGCTTGCTCTCTCGCTCTCTTCTCTTGGTTGCTCGCCGTTCCAGGGGCCATGTCGACCTCGGTCTTGCCATGGCAATAAATTCTTGAAGCTGACCTCAGACTGGAGCTGCCTGCAACCTGCCTGTCTGCCTGCACTTGCGCACAAGAAGCTGCTTGCTCCTCTGTTGTGTGAGAGCACAGCACTCCTAGTGTAGTTGACTCGGAGAAGGGAGCCTGGCTTTCACTGTTTGAGAATTTACTTGGGGAGTTGGGGAGGATCGGTCCGTGGTGTAAGTTAGGATCAGGATTTCTTTTTCATTTAACTTATTTGGGGGCACTGCAGAAAGCGAGGTTCACTGGAGGGGTGAAGCCGCTCTTTCCATTTACAGACATGGATGAAACTTGCAAAATGTTTCCAAGGATGTTTGATACATTCATCCAAAAAAGAGTGATATTGTGGTAAAGGGTAGTGCTGATTATCTAGAAATGCAACTAATGTATTTCATCCATTGAGAAAGGGGGTATATTGATGATTATTTCCTAAGAAAAAGTTGTGTTGCTTTTCAAAGGAATATTGAATGGAAAAAATGGTTCAGATTGTAAATTAAGGTTGGTGCCCTCCTAATCGACACATTTTGCTACTGTGCCTAGTTATTATTATTAGATTGGTCAAATTTTCATATTTTATTGTTGGCAAGTAAAAAGAGGTTCCAAAACACACCAAAGCACATTGGTGGCATTTGGATACTAAGTATATGCAAATGTTATTAAAGGTTGAATGATTGTTTTGGTAGATGCTCTAAAAGTGTTTCTTCAATATATATACATATTGATCTTGGAGATGTACACCAAGTGATGATGGCAATTTCAAGAAGGTACAATTTTGGATGTACCCACCTTATTTTATTGAGTGACAATATTTGTTTTCGTGATGGTTCACCTAATATTTTTTATAACTATAATGTATATAGATTACATCGAAAATCATTACACCCCATTGCAAACTTTTGCAACATCAAACTTTGTTATAATAGTCTTTTTCTTTAAACTCTCAAATGTGGATGAAAAAGATGGATGAAAATGTGACCAAAAACGTGATGGATGAAATTATGGCATATAATAGATGTATTATGTTTTTATAACCTTGCAAGGGTCTCATCTACATTATTTGGCCAATGTTTTGATCCCAAAAAATTTGGAAGCACCTTCCAATCATCTTCCTACACCCATGAGACTTTGAAAATACATGGTATATGCTCAAATATGATCGCGGGGATCAATAAATATCAAGATGCCTTAACCGCTAAAGGACCAAACTGCGTTATTTGGCAACATAGCGATTTTAGGCAGCTCACTACAAATGGAGTTTATAGTTTTTGTTTTTGAAATTTTCATACAACATGTGTCCGAGGAGTAGCTTTAAGGCCCAACAAATTTTCAAGACTGTTGCCAACTTGACCTAAAGAATGAATCCGAAGATTAACAGCCATTTTGGACATTTTTCATACAAATGTGGCCTTTTGAAGTACAACTGCCCGGATTTTCGCAGGGCTCAAAAAAGGATTTTTGTCACTTTAAATGCAGATATCTTGCAATCCACATGGTGAAAAAATCTGAAATTTTTTCCACATCTTCCCAAAGTATTTTAGTACAAGATCCTATGGTTACTTTTTTCCAAAAATGTTTTTTTTCTAAAATTTGGTACTTGAACTAGAAATGGCAGTTTTGAAGCGTTTTTGGTGAAAGCATAGTCAAAGACCTTTAGGGGTTAAAAATGGCATTATGTGCAAAAATCATATTCAAATATGTGAATCTTGAATCTAGATAGTGGTCTATGAATCTTCATATTTTTATCAAAGGAAAACCACCATGTTTTTGTCCATATATATAAAGGTAGGATTTTTGAATAGAACTCTACTTTACTCTTTGGTTGTGCATTGGCTATTTATGTAACCCAAATGTTTGTCATTTTTTTTTAAAAAGAAACACTTTTTAAAGGCTGAAGAGAAATACTTATTAAATGCTCAATCTATTTCATGTAGAATTTTATCTTGATTTTCCACCAATTGTAGCCTTTGGTCACGATTCAGTCAAAAATTTGAGGTAAAATTTTGAATCCCATTCCCCCACTTCTTGTAGTGTTTACGACCTAATGATAATTTTTAATGTCTCAAAAGGGCCAACCAAGACTTTCAAATCTGATCTCGATCCCCAAGACAACAAGAAATCCCTCCTTATTACCGATAGAGGACCAGACAACAAGAAGCCTTCACCTAGTCTTGAAGATAGCCCCTAAAACCAAAAGCAAACGCCATGTCATCTTGCCCTGCTCCACTAAACCCTAAACCCTAAACCCTCAAAGCCATTCGCAGAGGTTGTACAGGAAGCTTCCGTTGCTGAAGATTTGCAGCGATGGCGGAGGAGAAACTGCCCTCCGAGGTTGTCAATGCTGTTTTACGCAAATCGAAGTTGCCCGAAGAAAACACCGAGCCCGTGGCAGGCTACGATTTCAACAATGGCCTCGACCTCGACGCGCTCTTGCGCTCCTTAGTCTCCACGGGCTTCCAAGCCGCGCACTTGGGCCAGGCCATCGTCGAGGTTAACCGCATGGTCTGGATTTTGAACTCTTGCTCCTTGGAATAATTTCCAATTCAATAGTTCTTGAGCATTGGTAATTTTGAATAATTCACAATTGCATGTAGCAGATGATGGAAATCGTCGTGCTTTTTAGATGAATCCGATTTGTAGCTGTGAGTCGGAATCTCTTTATGAAWTTTTTCAAATTGCAGAAGTGAGTGAAGAGAGCGTACCGTATTGTCTYGAGCTCGGTTAGAGTAAATAAGTGTAAATAAGCTTCGTTGATTTCTTTTCTGATACATACGAATATTTGTATGTAATCTCCTTCTTTGTTGTTCAAACATGTTTAATTCAATCGCAATTGGACGCGAAATACATAGGGATTTTATAACGTYGCAAATGATGGGAAGTAGGTTTGAGTTTCATGTTGTTGAAAGATATCTACGAAATGKTGTAATTGAGTACAGAGAGGGTACGCTTTTGTCCTGAGCTTCGATTGATTGAGATTCTTGGAGCTTTCTTGTTTGATACATTCCCAACTTTTGTGTTGAGTCTTAAGATGGACTTGATGTTGCCTGCAGCTGGACTGGCGATTGAGTGACGATCCCATAGATGAAGAATCGAATGACGATTATAAGGATCCAGAGTATCGGAAAGGAGTCAAGTGCAAAATCTTTCTGGGATGTACGTCCAACCTCATTTCATCCGGAGTTCGCGAAACCATTCGATTTCTTCTCGAGCACAAAATGGCGAGTTTAGGGTTAGGGTTTTGAGTTCCTGCATTCCTTGAGGCTTCTTTTTGCTCTATTAGGACCCGCCTGCAGTAACCAGGTCCAATTAGAGCTTATTAGGTTGTGGAGGTCCATTTGCTACACTTTTAATTCTATCTTTTGTAGGCCGCGTTATCTCAAGCCATTTGTTTTCTACATTAATGATTTGCGTCCTCTGATGTTGTAATCTAATGGCTTGATCGCAACATCTAATGAATTGATTGAAACAGTATTCACAGTCCTCTTATCCTCTACTAGGTAGGCACATCAGATTCTACTCTAAGCAAGTGGACAAAAGAAGACAAACTAGTGTAATTGGACGTGAACTAACCTACCGTGTACTCACACTTGTGAGGTCACTAACGAGGAATTTGGGTTTCAAGTTTGCTTGCTGCTACTTGGTCCAGGCAGATTTGGCATTTCAATCCATTGGTATAAGCCCAGTTCGTTTGCTCGTTAAAAAGCAGGAAATTGTGGAAATGAGTGACTGTGAATTCATTGCGGGTTAGTTAGTGGGAGGTAGCATTGAATTACTGACACAACTCGGTTATTGCGGACATTTAGTGAATTATTCTAGTTAGCCAATTGGCGCTACTTGGTTTGTACACTACTTTCAGTGTGTCTGGATAAGGAGTTTTGATTGAGTGATGGTCTTGCTGTGTGTGCAGGTGGATGTGCTCGTGACCACAGCGGGTGGAATTGAGGAGGATCTGATCAAGTGCTTAGCACCCACTTACATGGGCGACTTTGCTATGCAAGGGGTTCAGCTTCGGTYCAAAGGTCTGAACCGCATCGGAAATTTATTGGTGCCGAACGACAATTATTGCAAATTTGAGGATTGGGTGGTACCCATCCTYGACCAGCTTTTAGTTGAGCAAAAGGAGAAGGTTTGTTTCTGCTGCCATCTTTGTGAAGAGATTTGCTCCACTGCTCCTTGTATGAAGCCTTAAGAGTGTTGAAAATTCGAATGTAAGTGACCAAGTTGAAAATAGAAAGTCCACTTTGGAAGCTACTAGTTGATTATCGTAACTTTAGACCTTGCTTTGTTCATTGGATAATGTAGCGGATGTTTTCTAGTTTCTTGTGGTACGTTTTGTCTTGAAGATTTATTAAGAATTTCAACTCCTAAAGACATGGAAGGAACCCTCATTGTTGGCCATTAGGGGGTTAATAATACGGCAATACTCATGGTTCGTGAGGTTTCACTGAGCCAAGTCGTTTTAAAGATCCCCTTTAGGACATTGTTAAGTTGTTTCAAGACGAGCTGATCATTGGGTCGTTTTCGGCTTTTCAATTTGTCAGGGTACCTTGTGGACTCCATCCAAAGTCATAGCCAGACTGGGGAAGGAAATCGATCACGAAGATTCCATATGCTACTGGGCACAGAAGGTGTACTTCTGGCCAACTTGGCCAAGTTCTCAGATTGTTGAGATGATCAATAGTGTCTTTTTTATGGTGCTGATTTTATGTGCTCACTTTGAGTGAWTCTGCACCAGCCAGAGCAACGAGAATTCAGATCGTTTGGTTATGGTTTCATGATGTCAGTGGGGCATACGAGCAGTTTTCCTTACGAGTTGTATCTGTCATCCTGACTCCATACTGTTGGATGCAGAATAACATTCCCATATACTGCCCTGCACTGACTGATGGTTCATTAGGGGATATGATCTACTTCCACTCGTTCCGCAACCCTGGCCTCGTCATCGATATCGTTCAAGGTAACTGTTTGGTTCGTGACAGGATAGATGAATTCTATTGAATTTGTGAAATTTAATGCAWACAAATGATCTGAATTGTTGCAAATGTTGGCAGACATCAGGGGGATGAACGGTGAAGCAGTGTATGCCGCACCTTCTAAAACAGGAGTTATCGTTCTTGGGGGTGGCCTTCCCAAACACCACATTTGCAATGCAAACCTGATGCGAAATGGAGCCGACTTTGCTGTCTTCATCAATACAGCCCAAGAGTACGATGGGAGTGATTCTGGGGCAAGACCTGATGAAGCAGTGTCTTGGGGGAAGATCCGTGCTAGCGCCAATTCTGTCAAGGTAGGCTGTTTTTCTGGCTCTGGATCGTCATTATCATACGTCTTTGTCCTTCTCTCCTCATTGCCCTGGCTCACCTCTTGATTTGAGTTGTATTATGAACAACTTGGAGTTTTATACAGTTCAAAGTTGCAGATTTTGAGTTTTGGTACACAACACGAATACTTTGTTCCGACGCTTGAATTCCTTGCAGTACTCAACTCTATTGCAATGGGTTTGTTAATGTAATACTTTAAATATTCCTTGTTTCTTTTTATTAAGTCGATGTCTCAATTTCTGGGTTTCATTTTCTTATGCCCAGTTTTTTGAACTACTTGAGAGATCATTTTCGATTTGAAAGTACTTTTAATCTGTTTGTTTATAGAATATTCGTATGACATTGTTAAGCACCTGGCAGAAGATCTAAGAAGATTTCAGATTCGTTAGAGATCAAGACACTTTTGATTTTGTCCATTTGTTCTGAAAATGCACTTTTAAGTGCTTGAGGGTTAACACCCTGAATTGCTGGTTTTTGAACTTTCTAAACTATTCGATCATGTGTTCGGGTGGCGTTTGAATTCTAGGTKCACTGCGATGCTACAATAGCATTTCCCATTTTGGTAGCTCAGACATTTGCCCCTAGGGTTAAGCTGGAGAACTATAAAAGAAGGGGAGCAGGTTCCAGTTGAGGCTAACGTCAGAGAACACCAAGTGTCTCTTTCGCAGTAGTGTTAACACAAACAAAGTCAAGAACTTGTTCCTATTGTGGAATGATGCAACAGTGACAATGATGCCTCGTTGAACTCAACAGGTTGAAATCGACTAATATTAGTAGTCTCATGGAGTTGGTAATTGTAAAACTTTTGAATTCGCCTTATGAAATCCAAAGGCTTGCATCACACATACATTAAGCACTATCAAGTCAAATTTGTTTAATATATCTCCTCGATTGTAAGAGATAATGCACTTGTAACAATGCCAGACAGTATTACAAGTGCCAAGCACTAAGGTAAATTACCCCATCATGGACAAAATGGAAGCAAGTCCATGGTAGTGTACATTTTAGAACTTCAATGTACACCACTATTACAATTTTCCTCACAATGGGCTTGCTCCCATTATGTCCGTAATGGGATAGTTTACCTTATTACAAGTGTTAGACACTTTTATAGTGCATGCTTAACAAAGTGGGATGCCCCCACCACCCAGGTCTCATGTCATGTGAGTCACCAATGAACGGGGAGTACCGGCATTTAGTTACAACCTAGCCGGTTGATTTTGAGAATTTTCGAATGAGATTGAAAAGTTTTGGCAGGGGTCCCAGACAAAAAATAAGAATTTCGGAAATGGTCTGGGTAGGAAAATCAAATGCCGGCTTTTTGCTGTCCTCCCTAGGAGCATGTAGGAAAATTACCGTTTTGAAATTCATGGTTCCGGTTTTTAGCCGCCCGTGCTCATACCTTCTAGGAAATGATTTATACTAGGACATTAGGTGCATAACTACATACTTCATAGTATTCTCGGGAGTATTCTACTGTACAACTTTACACTTTACAGACCATAACTTAAGTCAGCTACTCACTGCAAAGTAGGTGACTTAACTAAGGTATAAAATTAATAAATTGACACTCCATTACTAGTTTACTAATTAATACAATAGCTGGGCGCCTGGGTAGCTAACTGTTGTTTATTTTCAGGTTTGGTTGTTCAGGACTTCATGCATTGATGGCCCACAGCCCCAGAATGACAACTAACGCTCACTTACTCAACAGTCAACACTCAACATTTCAGAGTTCAGCAATCAACACTCTACAAGTTTGGATCAGAGGCCATTAGTCTAGTACTCCAAGCAATCATGCACCCCGGCTTTCAAAAATTAGGATTTACTACTTAAGGGTTTTTTGAGGTTGTTTGCTTGTCTCCTTCATACCTAGACGTCACCGTTGTCGCCGTTTAAGAAATTATGCAAAGTGCAAGCAAGTCGACTTTGCTCTCAGATTGTCAGCCTTTCTTTATGCTAATTTGTCTACTTCAGCCAAGGGTCCTAGTGCAAGCAATGCATCTTCCTTAAATGTTGATGTCCCTTACTCATGGACATCAACATTTAAGAGCTTGTACTCACTTGTATGCTTTTGTTGCATTGTTTTTTGCACATGTTGTTTTGATTATCTTGAAGGGTGTTGTATAACTATGTTGGTAGGACTCACTCCTCTTCCCATTTTTTTTGGGTGATGGTATGTTTGTATTTGTAAATGATGGCTTGTACACTCCTCTCCCCATTTTTTTGGTTGATGTTGTGTTGATATTTGTGAATGTTCAATGTTGTATGTCATGTCATACCAACCTGCCTCCCGAAAATGCATGGACCCTCTTCTAGATCTGTGCATTTTAGGAAGGCTAAATCCTTGGCCCTAAATTTCTAAGGGCAATGCCAAGTTCAAATCTTGCGAGGGATATGGCTATATGCTAAATAATACTTTTACAAGCAAAACAAAACAACTTAAGGAAGAAAGCAAAAAATATTGAACCGACCACATTTGCACCCTATAGGAAATTTTCCAATTGAAATTGGACAATGGCAGCAATGCCACCGAGAGAAAAATGAAGTTTTAGGAAATTGACCGGCTAATTTTGCAACCTCTCGGCACACTTTCGGGCCGATTTGAAAAAACCCGGGGTGGATGAAAGTTTCCCAGAAATCCACCGTTTAGCCCATGGAACTCCCCGGACTGTGCATGTGAGGACCCCGCTCTTCCGGCTCGAGCTCCGGCCCACCCTTGCCTTTGAGGCAGGGCCTTCACATGATGGGAGGCTCTCATGGTGGGATGTCCCACTATACAAACACCACTGACTTAAGCAATTCACATATACATAGATCACTTGCACTTAAGCAATTCGGATATACATAGATCACTTGCAAAATTGCCATTCATTAATTTTCTAGCCTCCCATAACATTCTTAACTGGGTGTGTATCCTCCCCCTAGGTGGAGATATAATCTTCCCCTATATACATGGAGGGAGGACTTTGGTTATAATAGAAGCAATTTCATTGGCTGGCCTGGTTGGGAGAGAGTGGGCTGTCAGATTGAAGTATCCTGATTGGTTGTTGGGGGGGCCAGATTTTGAGGAGCAAAAGGGACCCCCAATGAAGGTTAAGAATGTTATGCCACATTTCACTAGCATTACAAGGGTGAGACTTCAACAGATAGTTCTAAACATTAATTGAGGGCAACCAGTAACTTTCGTTGTCTTTGTTTATATGCTTTGCCAAAAACTTATGGAGTAGGAGATTATGGAATAACTTTAGATAGAAAGAATTCATGTTTAAAGTACATGTAAAACATTTATTGTGGCATACTTTGCATGAAATTGATTTGTTTTACAATATTATTGTTCTTGTAAATCTCATTATTTACACCAAAAAATGTCTTATTCCACAACAATAATTACAATATCCACATTTTCTCTGATAGTCAATGAATCAAAATTAGCCACTGCAACATCAAAATGATTTTTGATTTCAACAACCAATTGCCAGATTTAAAAATTGCATTATAGAAATTTTATATATTATTTAAAAGAATTGAATAATAAAATAAAAGATTTTTAGAAGTAAGAATGATTTTGGAGCCTTATAGAGATTTGAAGGTTTATTCCACCTCTCTACAAAACAAGTTTTCATCCTTCCACGATTCAAGCTGGTGTTTTCCCACATGGCAACAGCTCGCAACTTCAATTGACGATAAGAAGAAATCACCTTTGTAGAAAGTTACCCGTACATGCGGAGATGGTTAACAACGACCACATACAATAACAATAGATGCTTATCATACTGACCACCAGAATTCTGAGTTTCCAGTGTTTGTCTTTAGGCAACTTACATCCACAGGACCATACTTGCGACAATGCGACATGTCTGTTTGAATGAATGCACATAATTCATGTGCAAACAGCTAGTTTTGTACAAATGGAACACTTTACAAAATCGGTATGTACAATTGCTTTGCACACAATATGTGCTAACGAAGCTTACTGTACACAATGGTATACTCGCCATATCTAAAATTCAACATCTCTTCATGAGGTACTGCTACATAAAAAAACATGAGCACCCTCGTCTTTACTCTACGTATAATCCCTGGCAGGGCATGGCAACGCAATGGCGGAACCACCGAGGTTTGAAGATTCATTTCAAACCGACTAAGCAACAATTAGGCAGCTGCCGGCATGAGCTGTTCTGCTTCCGCTGGTCCGAATGACATTTGCCGAGCAGTGAATGAGATTTGGCGAGCTGTCATGGACAGTTGCCGGGAAGCGCCGACCGAAAGTTGCGAGACGAGWGCGACAGTTTTCGCGAAACTATTCGAGGTGGTCCGTCCCAGGCTCGTCATCTTCTTCTCGACATCGCTCAAATAAGGTTGRAGTGAGCCCATGGCCAGACACGCGATCAAGGAGCGCCGCTTCATGGGCCGCGGCTTCGTCCTCCCTGTTTCTTTCAAGTATTTCTGTCCGTCRACCACATCGGAGATGATGTTGTTGACGGTATCCAGAAACTCACTGGCAGTGGAAAGAGTATCCTCCTCCTCGTTGTCGTCGCCAGCGTCGTTCGCCCCATCGTTCTTCTGAAAACTGGAAAAGAAACTGTTCCCGGGAAGCATCGARGTGAGAGAAGCCGAYACGGGAAGCATRGAACCGAGAGAAGCCGACACGGGGCGAACTGATGAAGAAGGTTCCCTCGGCGTTGACGCTCGCCGCAACACCGTCATGCTCCGAGGGGAGCCAACGAAGCACGACTGGCTCGACGAGTCGAGCGCATCACTCGCTGGATCTTTCTGGAAGCTGTTGGTCGCTGCAACCAGGCCACCCGCTTGCGACAGGACAGAACTGGCCGCCATTATTGACGGAACACCGCAGAAGAATACCACAGAAACCGCTGCAACGCAACGCAACGCAACGAAACCCTAAAAAGGTTCCCGCACAACTCTGGCTATAGCCTTCGTTTCAAAAACGTCATAACACAAACACTGTCCACCAAWTGTTGTGACAAAATACCACAAATACTTGCAGCAACTCCAGAAACAGCGCTCGTTCCACGATCTCCACTACACTCAATACCAAAAGAATTGATTCTCTGTAAAGACAGCCCCAGTTGGAATTTCGATCACTAAGACAACGACTGTAAGGAGAGGTATCTTGAACTAATCTGCACAGCTTGCTCACAATGTACCACAGCCTCGACGTGAGATGTGTTTTGATGAAGAAATCTACCCAGACCAGGAACTTATTTCTGGAGATGACGGACGGCTGGGACCCAATGCGCCACTTGGCGAGCACAGGACTCTGCTACGTGGTATCGGAGATCTGATCACGGTTGGCTGGGCCCCGTTCCGCCACGGTGGTCGTTAATTGACCGGTTAGGATTACCGCATGGTTGACACGTGTTGGGTCAAGAAATTCTCGGATGGTAAATAGATATTTGCATGTATTTTCCGTAGATGACACTTGGCATTTTTTCATCCTTCCGAAGCTTTAGTGGCGAGTAAGTTAAATTGCCTTTTGCCTATCCGCAAACTGGCTTCTCTGGCAATTGCTCATTGCACCCACGTTCTGGACTGCCAGCACACGTTAAAAACAAAACAAAACTTTACAAAATTTTACAAATCAAATCCCTACAAAGTACTGTATCTTGATACCCTCAGATTCGTTGAAAATTTATTCAAAATATAAGAGGCACTTCACATCACGGACCCGAAGGAAGCTGTTCATGCCGGAGCTCTTCCAGCCTCTCAATTGACGGAAAACAATCCACGTAAAGGAGGTACCCCATTTCCAACCAGCATGCCATTTGCATTCAATAGGGCGCTCTATTTTGGATCAGCTCAAGTCTAGGTGACAACTCACGTTTTGGTGGCCCCACAAGAGCAACAACAACGTCCAAAAGGTGTACATTGAAAGCATACAATGATCACAATGTGTACATTGAAAGCCTTGCATTGATTTTGGGACCATCCTATCAGGGCTGATTTTTCACAAAGTTTTTGCCCGTCTACGTCCAAAAACCTTGAATTGAAAGGCAAAAAAAATTGTAACCCGTCCCCAAACCGGTAATCTCAAAATCAACCCATCCATGGAAAGGTTAAAAAAAAAAGAACCCGTCCCAAAACCGGTTGGGAATTGAAAACAGCCGTCCCGTAAGAAGTACAAATAAACCTCTTAGAATGTTTGTAAAAAAATTAAAAATTAAAAATTAAAAATTGAAGCGTGGTTGGAGAGGTTGTTTGTGAAGTTTCAGAGTTCTAAAGAAGAACAAGATCGGTGTCGAGGTGAGTGCTTGCAGATGGTGGAGACCATGAGAGAGATGATCCCAAATAAGTCTTTATTTGAAGCTTGGGAGTTTGCAGGTACCACTCTAGAGTGGTTCATCAATTGGCCTGGTTTGAGTAACTTGTGGAGGAGAGTTATGGTGATTCCTATGAGCACTGCAATATGTGAGAGGGGTTTTTCTAAACAAAACGTGATCAAAAGTGATCTATGTACTAACTTGAAGTTGGAGACATAAGATGCTTTGATGTGCATTTCATGTGCAAATATTCCAGTTGAAAATATCAATTGGAATGCAATGATGCTTGTTTGGAGAAACATGAAGGATAGAAGAATTCATCCACTTGTTTGAAGGGTAAGTTGCTCTTTTTAAAAAAAAATTGAACATGTTTATATAAACTAAATTTTTATTCAATTGCTAAGTTTACCTTCAATTTAAATCTTTGACATTGTGTTAAAAAGGTTCTAAATTTTGTGATTGATGAATCAATGTATGCAGGTGGATTGAGCAGTTGAAGATTGGTATTTTGATTAGGTATTAGTGGTTTGACTCCATTATGCTTATATTCACATGTCATATATGACATAATGTAATTGATATTTGCACCTTTTTTTTGGGAAAAAATTATCAAAAAAATGTTTATTTTTAGAACTTGTCCAAAGTGAATTTGACACGTCCAAAAACCGGTTCATTTTCTGAGAACCCGTCCACTGGAAATGTTTTTTTTTTTATGAACATGTCCCTGGACATGTTAGGGACCTTGTGAAAAATCACCACTGCATCCTATGGTTGGAAATAGGTTTGCCTACTGATCGGGAATGGGGCAAATAAAATCTTCACAAAAAAAATTCATGATAATTTTGATTTTGAGGGAAAAAAAAATTTTAATTATGAAATTCACCTGAAATCTATTTCTCTACATTGGAAAAAAATTTCATGAACTTTCTACCTGCCGGAGATAGGCTGAATTGCTTAAGTGGTCAGAAATGGGTGACCAACCTTATGCAATATAGTGTGAAAGCTGAAAACGACAGGAAGATGGCAAAAGGTGGGCCTTATGAAGTTTCTAGGAAATTCAAAGACACACAAGTTCTCAACAGTAACAGTGAAGCTCGATCTTAGAAGGCTTTCTTTGGCTATTCTCTTTCTCTTTGTATATTGCCTTCTGTTTCCTGTTTAAAGTTTTCGTTATGGATGTACAAAGTAGGAAAAGCCTATTGATATTGCTTGCTTCCCAAATGTTTATGTTCTATTATCTTGAGACATGTTCCACTAGTAAGAGCTGTTGTTGTTCATTCCCAATCGGAGAGAATTCAGTCAATCATTTCGTTTGTAGCTTGTTTGAGAGCAGGGAGGAAAAGGCCTCGATCGTTTTGGGCTCGAAAGAAAATTCAAGGATCCCTGGACACATCTTCTTAGCTCTTTTAATGCTCGAGAGTTTAAAACAAGAATGAGGGTTACCTATGAGACTTTTCAATTTTTATGTTCAAACCTAGCTCTTTCTTTGCAAAAACATGACACATGACACATGACACATGACACATGTTTTAGGGTTGCTATTCATTTGGAAATTGGGGTGGCGGTTGGACTATCAAGATTAGCTACGGGAAGTACTCTAGAAGTTGTTGCAGACTTATACAATATAGGATTGTCTACATGCCATAAGATTTTTGTTCAATTCCTCGCGTCTTTAAATTGTTTGAAAAGAAATTACGTTCAGTGGCCTTCCTCTTCAAGGATGAGAGAGATTGCTTCAGATTTTGAGAGACTTAATGGAATTCCAAATGTAGTAGGAGCAATTGATGGTTCACACATTCCTATTGTAGCACCGCATCTTCATGCTCCAGATTATTATAATCAGAAGGGCTTCCATTCTGTTTTATTGCAGGGCGTTGTGACGAGTGATTGCATTTTTTGGGACTTCGATATAGGATGGGCAGGAAGTATGCATAATTCTAATTTTTGGGCTCATTCCGCCTTAGGGCATTTTTGTGAAGCTAGACGTTTAAGTCCATTTGCAATTGTAGGAGATGCAGCGTATGCAGCTCGACCTTGGATGCTTTTGCCTTACAAGGACCACAAAGATGGATTAAGCCATGAGGAGTATCATTGGAATTTTTTCCAAAGTTCTACAAGGATGTGCATTGAGAGGTCTTTTGGCATTTTGAAAGGACGGTGGCGAATTCTATTGAAGCGGATGGATTGTGATTTGCAGATGGTTCCTGACGTTGCAAGCGCTTGCAACCTCTTCCACAATTTGTGTAATATCCACAAGGATGAGTTTAACCAGAAATGGATTCAAGAAGCTACAACAGATATCCATGATTGTATGCATTTTGATTTCATGCACAAGTATGTAGGAAAATTACAAATGTCCCAAGATTGCTTGGAAGCACTTGCAGGTTTCAATAGAAATGCACAAGAGTCTTTGCTTAGAATACAAGACATTGTGAATTCAGAATATAGGCAGATGATGAGCAAAGACAACAAGACAAGCAAAGAGTTGGTTTCACGAAGGGATGCAAGAGCAAAATCCCTTTTCAGTGCAAAAAAACGTAGAATAGTTGGTTTAGGAGATACAAATGGTGAGAATTGAAAGTTACATTGGTTCTCATTGTAATCTCAAGTTCTTTGAGGCTCTCATTTGAACTAAATTTTGAAATTCATATCAAACGTCACAAGCAGATTGTCAAATGGTTTGAAAGAGTATCTTCATTCCTTCTTCTGATAGCATCTTCTACTTCACACAAAGTAATAGAACAGAATAAAACTAACTACACATACATTAGATTTTATCAATTAATTTGGCCATGGTCTCTTGCATGCTCTTAAATAATTCTAATTTCGCAGCCTTTGTTGCCTGCATGGTTTCCAAACACTCTGAAAGAAGGGCATCTTCTTTCTTACGCTTCTTAGTGCGTTTATCAATAGGTTTTGGTTGATCGTCACTCTTTTGAACACATGTCTCTAATGGCGCAATTCCTTCTGGCACATATGCACTTCCATGAGCATGAGAAACAACATTCGCTCGCTCTGACATGAATTCATCCACCAAAACATACCATTTTCATTTTTCCGATCTGTTGTTTCCTGATATCGAATTATGGAACTTGTCATATCTGTAATCCTTATAAATGGCTCCCCATTTTTTCTTGCAAGCCTCAACGTCTTTGTTGAAGTCAGGGCAAAGAGAAACAAGCCTCGTGTGCAATCGGCTCCAATTATCAACCCCTACAAGTAGTCAATATGTACACAAGATGGTAGGTTAGTTTTGTAATGTTCATAATAATACCAATTTTTGAAAAGATGTGACGATTAAAATAAATGCAAATGGGTGGTTGCAAGAAACACCTGTCGTTTTTGGGTCAAAATGGCCTTAGTACTGGAGTATTGTGACTTTTGGAATAAAATTTTCAAAAATGAAATAAAATATGGATAATTTGTAAAGCATTCAAAAAATCACATGTGTGAAAATTCAGACCTAGATGGGGAATTTCAAAGAATTGGCGGTATTCAATGTGCCATTTTCAGACTGTGCGGTCTGAAATGTGAAATGACATCTACAGCAGGTGTAGATTTCAAGATATCTACAACTTGTCGAGATGTCAAAAATCTATGGCACTCTTAGATTTCAGACCACGCGGTCTGAAATATCTACTGCTGGTATAGATTTCAAACATCTAGGTCAGATATAGATTCCAGAAATCTATGACAGTTTTAAATTTCATATTACGTGGTTTGAACTGTAAAAAGTGCCAAAATAACATAATATCGCCAATTTTTTGAATGTGCCATCTAGGAAAATTTATTTCTAAAAGTTATGTATACTCAAAGAGTGGTGGAAAATACCAAAAAAATGAGCACTTTGATGTTTGATTTTTAAAAAATAGTAAAAAACTCAAAAAGTTCTCCAAAAAAAAAGCCGTTTTTCTTCACTTGAAGATGTTTCTTCTCAACCATTTTTGTCTTTGGAAAAAAAAAATTGAGTTATTTGCATTTGTGCAAAGGTAGTGCACTTTGAGGACATGTATAGGGTGGACAGATTACTATTCATAGAAAATCTCTTCATGGGCCTATGTAACTACAGTAGAAGTCCTTGCATCTCAATTTTGAGCTTCAAATTCGGATTTTTGGGTAGAAAATAGTACTAAAAGCCTTCAAAATGGCCAAGGTAGACACCTAATCGGAGGCAGGTTAAAAATAGTAAAATAATTTTGAAAATTTTGAAAAAATTACTCAATGTCTAAAACTATCTCATGTACCTTCATTCCAAATTTCACTCCAAAATATCAAATTATGCAAAATTTATGAGCAAAAAACCACATGTCCAAGGGGAAGGGGACAAAAAATAAGACAAGTGTTTCTTGCAATCACCCAAATGACAAATTAAAAAAAAATTTGACATAAGATGTGGAGGATGTGCTAACCTTGTTTAGGAGGTCCTGCAAATGTATCAGAGAATTCTCCTCGAAGAGTTTAATGAGGTTCAAAACCCAATGCTCTTTCCATGGGCTTCCTTGTTTGATTTCCTCTACCTGCTCTTAGTAAGATCACGGAGATCCAATTTATGTGTACCCTTTCGAGTTTTCTGTGTATCCTTTTCTTGGTAGCTTCCTCCACCTTGACCTCCATCAAGTCTGCCTTTGGAGTTTCAGGTGCGACTTGAGAGACAATAGCAGGAGTAAGAGGAATTGAAGGCACAGGAATTGAAGGCATAGGAAACATCATCAGCATAGTTGTTGGAAACGGAGGTCGATGCCAAGCACTATATG
Organism: Pleurozium schreberi; assembly: GCA_006891605.1. Lineage (NCBI taxonomy): Eukaryota > Viridiplantae > Streptophyta > Bryopsida > Hypnales > Hylocomiaceae > Pleurozium > Pleurozium schreberi. The sequence continues at coordinate 113,771 of VACF01002202.1, forward strand.
ACGATATACTTCCGTAAGGCACAAATGGAGCTGCATTTGAATTCCAAGAAGAGACATTCTGCTGAACTATAGAGTCTAAATCAATGATGGGAGGTTGAGTTTTGGACGATGGTGGATTTTATTAAATATAGGAATTCAGATTAAGTAGTTTAGAAGCTATTAGAATAGAAAGTAATAATAGAAGTTAGTCAAATACTTAAAAGGTGTGCAAGATGAAAGGAGATGATTGTTCACTTTCCAGTATCACTTGTGAGCTCCCATTTCGTCACTTGGAACTCACTGTTCTTTTTTTTCGAATTTTTGCAAAATTAAATGTGGAAAATAGTACAAAACCCCCTAAAAAGAGTGTAAAGCCAAAATAGGTGTGTGACATGCTAATATAGCATTTGGTTATAAATAGAATGTTTTTGCTTACTTAGATCCTAAACCCGCTTGTACATAAGTTAGAAATCGGAAAATCAGGCAATTTGTAGATATTAAGTAATATTACCCAAAATAGCCAACTCTACCCTGCTTATGACAAATTATTGCCAATTCGGTTCAAGGGAACCTAGGTGAGAACCCTAAAGTCGATTCCCAAATAAAGGTTTCAGTTCCTCAATCGTTTACCAGATTTAGTAGAAACCCCAATTGTTAGCCTGCAGGTGTTACCAAACTCAAGATGGACCAGCAGAAAGATTCTATGTCCAAGGGATGGTGTTTTAGGGTTAGTTCCATGCTAGGCACTCAATGGCAAAATCGATTCATCAAGATTCCCTCGTATGTGGAAGATTCCCCAGACCCCGATAATTCAAGGAGATGGCGTAATTTGAGTCTCCTATTACCAATGTGCAATGTAAGAATATAAGCTTGCACACGTCTAGTGGGATTCCATGAGAGGTTCCACAAAAAGTCTCTGTTTTTTCTGATGATCCAAAGATCTTTTTCCGAGCGGTCAACCGTTTAAACCGACAATGGTAAACTCCTAGAAATTACCTAGGTGGCGGTAAAATCTCACTAAAAATTAGAATAGCTTCTTTTATGTTAATAAGGAGATCCAACAAGTTTCAAGACACTTCGATAACCAGAAGACACCGAATCGGCGAGATCCCTCGACTTCTAGCAAAATTAAAAGTTTACGGTGGAGTTGACTGGCGTACCAGGGGCATACAATATTGGAATGAGGTCAAAGATAGGTCTTTTCTTACTCTTTTACGCCTACTTAAGAGCCTAGGCTAGTTACTTTTCATATAAAAGTCAACCTCCAAAAATTGGGATTTTATCTCTTTTGGTCGTTAAGTTGGTGCTAGGATTTGATGAGTTTTTGACGTATGATAAAAGGGTAAAAGGTTCTTATCGATTAAAAATGGCATTCTAAAACCAATGGCGCAATCCATTTGCGATTTGGAGCATTTCTCCAAAAGTTATCTAGAAGTTATGACCAGTGTAGAAGTCAAAAACTAGGGATGAGTATGAAAATCCTAAGTGATAGGATTACCTTAGTAAAAAAGAAAGGAGGAGGGTGACTTTGGAAATGTATATAAGAGCACCCATTCTCCTCTCAAAACATCCCTTGTAGCCATATTTTGGCACTTGTACTCTGTTGGGTATGGACTTCAGCTTAGTTTGAGCCAAATCGATTAAATGATTCTTTTAGGAGCCTTTCATGCTCCATTGTTGTTATTTTTGAAGCTTTCTCTGAAGGACATCAGGGTCCCTTCAAAGCTTTGCTATTGTATGCAATTATAGTAAGTTTTTTGCAACTAAATTGTTGTGTTTTTTATTGAATTGTTATTGTCTTGTACAAATTCTAGAGTCATTTTCCACCATACCTTGGCGATGCCGCTTTGGAGAACCTCTAGTGTTGATTTTTGAAGTGATGTTTTATAGTAACTGATGATTTTGGAGTTATTTTGTCTATTGCACTAATCCTAGAGATTAGCCCTCTCTGTACCTTGGCGATGCCACTTTGGAGGTCCTCTAGCTTGCGTTTGTGAGTTCTAAACTACTAAGTGGAAAATTCCTTAATTGAGAAATCCCCTAGACTTGGGCTTGGTTGTACTAACTTGTTTGTAAAATTGTTTTTTGAACTAACAAGTGCTTGTACTAACCTCCTTGCTCTAGCTTGTATTCTGGGTGAGTTTGGCGAGTGAAATTGTTGGTGTTGTATTGTTCATATTTTTCTTTGTCCCATATGGGACGGCGAAGCTTTGAACCTCCCCCTTCCTTTGATCATTTCTAAGTAGTTAGGCCTTTGGGTCTTAGTTTGATCAAGTTGCTAGTAGTTTTCCTTCACGGCCGAGACCAAGGGTGTAGTCAAATCGCTAAGAAGAAGGGTTTGTACAAATTGAAATTCAAAATTTCATAGTAGAGGTCAAGAGCTTTCCAAAAACATAAAACATAAAGAAACCAAAGCTAAAATAAGTAAGATATAGGTGGATGAAGTTTCAAACACTAATTAGTCCTCAAAATTTCATCCATGCATAACTTCTACTAGGAAAGTCCGATTTGCAAGTTCCGCATCAACTTAGAAAGATAGTTTTAGCTTCTACAAAGAAAACATATCAAAAATCTAAAAAAATAAGCTGTCAAAAGTTAGACCGAGAGTTAAATTGTATGTAGAGCCGAGGTTAAAAGCAAATTCAGAGCATTAGAGGGGGGTTGTAGTATAGATTTGAGTTAATAATCCAATAGTAGAGGCTTACAGCTTTCCAAAAACATAAAATACAACAAAAACCGAGTTGAATTGAGAGAGTTACAAGCGGATGAAGTTTCAAACACTAATTAGCACTCAAAACTTCATCCATGCATAATTTCTACTAGGAAAGTCCAATTTGTAAGTTCCGCATCAACTTAGAAAGCTGGTTTTAGCTTCTACAAGGAAAACATATCAAAAATCTAAAAACAGTAAGCTGTCAAAAGTCCAACTGAGAGTTAAGGCATTTTGATAGGAAAATTAAAAAAGAAGAATGATAGATTAGGGAGGTGTAACTAGCAAGGAGAAGTGCAAAACAAAGTTCTATTTCACCACTCTTTCAACTCTTCTAGCTTAGACTAAGTTTGAGTTCAAAAACTCAATAGGAATGATAGTTGTGAAGTGAAGACCAAATTGTTAGATTCTTATAGTTGAAGTTGAAGAAGAAGGAGAAATCTCAAGTATCTAGAACAACCAATTAGAATTGAGATAAGGGAAGCTAGAAGAAGATAGCAAAAGTCAATTATTGTTCGAAAAGTCAATCACTTATTGTATCCAAGTGGCAACCTTTGAATACAATAATGAAGTTTAAATAGTGTAGAAGTAAAAGAAAAGAGTAAAAGAAAAAAGAAGAAGTGTAGAACTAGGTTGCAACTTGTAACAAATTCTTGTTTTCAAGCGGTTAGCACAATTAGTTAAAAGGCGAAAACATGGCAAATGAGGTGGAAGGTGGAGCTCTCTACAACAAAGTTCAAGATGATCATCAAAACGAGGTGAGTTCCTAAGAAACCCAACTCTTATAAATTTCCAAATATAGGTGTTTAAACATAGCAACCAAACTAAGAATTCAAGTCAGTACATCAAGATAAATCTAATTGTTAAATTTAGATTCAGAACCTTGTAGAATAAGTTAGAGGTTTCCGAAAACATATCATACTTAGAATTCCGACTTAAAACGAGTAAAATAATAGCAGATGAAGTTTAGTAGTAAATGTGGATGAAACTCTAGGAATAGTATCCAACTAAGACCAAACTTTATAATTAGGTAGGAACAATTATCTTAAGACCACCCTCCAAATCTCAAGTTCTTTCAAATTAGGGAGGACACTTAAAATTGTGGATGAAGTTTGGATGAACCGATTAGCGATCCAACTTCATCCGCTCGTAACTTTTGATAGGAATGTCCGATTAGGTCGAATTTTATAGTTTTGGAAAGAGGAAATAATCTTCTACAAGATAGAGCACATAATTTTAATCTGACTTAGCTTCAACAAAACAATTTCAGCGGCTCGATTGTAGAGGTTAATCACGTGATATCTTGCATTTTGAAGTATGTTTGACTAGTTTTCACATGCTTTGAGTGTACTTAGAAGTTAGAAAGATCCATTGCTTGGAAGGCACAATGGACCGACGTTAGAACACCCATAGGATAAAATCAACTAAAAGAACCTGGTTGTGCTTGTTGATTTTCCAAGGGTGGGTAAAAAAGTGCACATCACTCCATAATTTACCATATGTACAATTTTGAGCTTGTGACATTGTCTCACTTTTTAATATAATATAAACTTGGTGTTTGTTTATATATAACTTTCAATATGGTATTAGAGCATGGTTAATGTGCCTCTATTGATGAGACTTGATCAATGAGCACCCACTCAAGAAAATATGTGCTTCTCTGCAACACCTAAGGTCAAAGTACGATCAAGTGAAGTCATCTGTGATCTACAGGTAACAGATGAAGAAAGAATCGAAATTGAAAACCAATTTCGCAGTACGAACATATTTTTCCAACTCGATCTTATAGACGGCTTCATCCAACAACCAATTGAAGTAGCACCTGAACAATCTAAAGACTTAAGAGCACCCAGGAATCAAGATGTTGAGATCAGTCCATATGGATTATCCAACGCACCAAGCTCTCTTATTGATATTATAAACCAAACTGATCAATTTAGTGAAATAAATCCTCAATATTTTGAGTATGATTTTTTCGTAACAGTGCCTTCCCAAATATATCAAGAATTGTAAAGAGTAAAATAAATCTTCAAGGTTCTATTTTTGAATTACGTCATGTTGATAAATTAGATGGAAAGAATTATTCAACGTGGAGAACAAGAATAACTTTTACACTAAGGAAGGAAAAGCTATGGTCTATTGTAAACGGTAGTGAAGTGAAACTAGTGGCCCCTACAGGGGAAAATACTGCTCTTTTGCCTGCAACCGGGTCAGGGAGTATTATTGATTGGGAGGATGGAAACCTGTCTGCTCTCACGATACTGGTTAATAGTATGAAAAATTCATGCTTGCATCATATTACTAGAGTTGCTACGGCTAAGGAGGTCTGGGATGAATTGCAAGCAATATATCAAGTAAACAACATCTCAAATAGAGTTTATTTGAGAAAGAAGTTCATCAAATTAAAGATGGAAGATGATAAAAGCATAAGTGAACATATTCGTATGTTCAAGTCAATTCTTGATGAATTAATTGCTGTCAGTGAAACAATTCAAGAAGATGAACAGATTGAAACATTTCTAGGAAGTGTTTCACATTCATATCTAAATGTGGTTGATATGTGAAGCAACACTGTTGACATTATATCATCAACTGCAATTTCAAAGCTATTACAAGAAGAATTAAGAAGAAAATCTGATGGTCATTTTAATAATGAATCCTCATTAAGTGTTTTATGGACTAAAAAGAAGTTCAACTTTCAAAAGATGAAAGGAATGAACACTAAAAAGAAATATGCACAACAATCCAACAAGTCTAATAAAAATAAAAATATGAAGAAGATAAAATGTTTTAATTGTACCCAATATGGTCATTTTGCAAGAAATTGTACAAATGAAAAACAAGAGAAGAAGGCAATTGGTCACAAATTAAATATAGCAAGTGAAGAACCACCACCAACTCTTTTCATCAGGGTTGTCCACGTCCAACGTCCCGGGGGAAATTGCGTCCCAAAATTGGACGTCCGTCCGTCCGTCCGTCCAAATCTGCGGGACGCTCACGTCCGGCGGGCGGACGGCGGACGGAATGCGGACAAGCGGACGACCTAGCGGATGGGGTCAGGCGGACACGAACATGCGGACGCGGACATGCAAACGCAACGGGCGGATGGGGAAAGGCGGACACGGAAAGGCGGGCGCAAATAGGCGAACGGACTCGCGAAATTCAAAAAACAAGTGTCCGCGAGTCCATTCGCCTACGTCTCCAATGGGCGGACGGCTCTGGCGGACGGCCTGTCCGAATGTTAAGGGACGCCGGACGTCCGGACGCGACTGTGGACGCCCAGACGTCCGAACAACCCTGCTTTTCATTGCTGCATTATTGAATTCAAGTAATGAAAAAGATAATTGGTATTTGGACTCAGGTGCTTCGCCCCACATAACTCCAAGTAGAAATTGGTTTATTAATTACTCAAGATTAAATAAACCAGAAAGAGTGTATTTGGGAGATAATACCTTTTTGTAATGTGATAGGGAAAGGATCTATCACAGTCCAATTACCAAATGGACATATTTGATGCATAAATGATGTCCTTTATGTACCAGATTTACGAAGTAATTTAATTTCTGTAGGAAAAGTGACAGATTCTGGTTACGATATTACATTCAAAACAAATGAGTGTATAATAAGAGATGTGTCTCTCAATCAAGTAATTTGTACAGGACAAAGGCGAGAGAATCTTTATAAGTTGGATATTGTTTGCAGAAGCCATCAACAAGCTATGACTGTAAGAGCAAAATTCGATATAGAAAAGTCACCCGATCATGCAAAGCCTGATATTAATGTATGGCATTACAGGATGGGTCACATCGGTGAAGAACATCTGAAATTCATGTCTAAAAATAAAATGGTTGAAGGTTTAGATTTAATACCTCAAMAAAAATTAATCTTTTGTCCAAGTTGTCTTCATAGGAAGCAGCAATGCATTAAATCCCCTATTGGTCAAAGCAAAAGATCATCAGATATTTTGGAATTAGTTCATTCTGATGTGTGCGGTCCGATGCAAACATTATCACATGGAAAAATGAAATACTTTATTACCTTTATTGATGATTTTTCAAGAAAGACAATAGTTTATTTTATTTTTGAAAAATCTCAAGTTTTGGATAAGTTCAAAATTTATAAAGCTTTGGTAGAAAACCAATTACAAAAGAAGATAAATATATTAAGAAGTGATAATGGTGGGGAATATGTATCTAAAGGATGGTTAGAATTTTGTTATAAATATGGAATAATAAGGGAACTGACAGCTCCATATACACCGCAACAAAACGGAGTTGCTGAAAGAAAGAACAAGACATTAGTTGAGAGTACAAGATGTATGTTACATCTATCAAAAATGCTAAATAAATTTTGGGCTGAAGCTATTTCAACAGCATGTTATTTACAAAACAGATCTGCACATAATGTTTTAGCTAACAAGACTCCTGAAGAAGTATGGACAAGAATAAAACCCTCCTTAAAACATATTAAAACTTTTGGATGTGATGCATATGTGCATGTACCATCGGAAACAAGGCAGAAGCTAGATTCTAAGTCAAAGAAATGCAAATTATTAGGCTACAATGAAACTACTAAAGGATATAGGCTATTTGATCCTAATTCCAATAAGGTAATAATAAGTAGAGATGTCATTTTCAATGAAGAAATACCTTTACCCAAATCACACAATTTGGAAATCTCCCTAGATAAAGATTTTCATGCAATATTAGGAAGAAATACAATATCAACTAATCCAGGAAATCAAATAATTGGAGTACCTGTCCCACTCCCAATACAACAAAGTACACCAATTCCATCAACTCCAGAACAAGTATCTTATGAAGATAATATTGATACTTCAAGGACTAGTTCAACAAACGTTGAAGAAATTGTAAGTGATGATTTTAATAATGAAACTGATGAATTTGATCCAGTTCAATTGTTACCTGACAATTTTTTGGACGATTTCGATGAGCAAAATGATGCTCAATTAAATGAAGAAAATTCATCCAGTTCAATAGAAGAAGTTCAAGGAAGTCCAAGTATAAAAATAAGAAAATCTCAAAGAACACATAAACTAAGTACAAAAGCTAAAGAAAATCTTGAGTTGAGTGGAGATAAATACTTAGCTTATATTCAAGCTTTAGTTGCAACAGACTTAGTGACTGAGCCTAAGACCCTTGAAGAAGCTTCAAAAAATGAAGATGCACCACAATGGATGGATGCTGTAAAACAAGAATATGATTCGTTAATAAAAAATGACACATGGTCATTAGTTGAACCACCAAAAGATAGGAAGCCAATTGGTTGTAAGTGGATTTTTAAATTAAAATTAAAAGCCGATGGAGTAGTTGATAGACGTAAAGCCAAATTAGTGGCTAAAGGTTATTCACAAATGCCTGGACTTGATTTTCATGAGACTTGTTCACCAGTTGCGGAAATCACATCACTTCGAATTTTACTTTCTGTAGCAGCAGAACAAGGATATGAAGTAAATTTAATGGATGTCAAAACAACATTCTTAAATGGGGTATTAGATGATGATATTTATATGATACAACCTCCTGGTTTTGCTAAGAAAGGATATGAACATTGGGTMTGTAAACTCAATAAAACAATTTATGGGCTCAAACAATCAGCAAGGTATTGGTATCAACGAATAAAAAAGCACATGATTAGTATTGGTTTTCATGTAAGTAAAGCTGATTCAAATGTATATGTTCACGCAGAGACTTCACTAATTGTAATTGTTGCAATCTACGTTGATGATTTTTAATAATTTGCAATGATAAAAGGCAATTAGTCCAAAAATATAAAAAATTGTTAAGTACAGAGTTTGAAATGACGGACCAAGGTCCAGTTCAATCTTTATTAGGAATTCAAATTGAAAGAAACTTCATAAAGAAAGAACTCAAATTGAATCAAAAACATTATATACAAAATGTTTTGAAAAAATACAATATGGCAAATTGTAAACCAATTGATACACCATTTGCTAGCGGACTTAAATTAACACTTGATATGAGTCCTCAAACACATGAAGAAAAACAAGCAATGGAACTATGCCTTACCAAAGTGCAGTTGGTAGTTTGATGTATGCAATGTTATGCACACGCCCAGATATTGCATATGCAGTGGGAATTGTATCCCAATTCTTATCTAATCGAGGTCCAACACATTGGACGGCAGTTAAGCGTATTATGAGATATCTACAAGGTACCTTAGTTAGATTATTGCTTAACATATAATGGAAGTCTAAATGAAGAAGATTTAAATCATTCAATTGTATTAGTTGGTTACACTGATTCGGATTGGGCTAAGGAGACTGATAAAAGAAGATCCATAGCTGGATATACTTTTCTGATAAATGGTACAGCAATATCATGGAGTAGTAAAAGACAAAATACAGTTGCTTTAAGTAGCACTGAAGCTGAATACTTAGGTTGCACACAAGCTGTGAAAGAGGCTTTATGGTTAAAGAATTTTTTCAATGACATAAATGAGCCTCAAAAATATCCAATAATTATACATAGTGATAATCAAAGTACAATTGCACTCACTGAAAATCCAAAATACCATGCAAGAACAAAACATATTTAAATCCGTCACCATTTTATTAGAGAGCATGTTGAAAAATCTGAAGTTAAAATTCAATATTGTCCAACAAAATTAATGGTGGCTAATGTTTTGACAAAGGCACATCCTAAAGTTAAACATTTATGGTGTACATATTATTTTGGTATAAAGAAAAGAGGGCTTCAATGGGGGTTAAATGAAGCCTCAAGTCCACGAACATCAAGCCCAAGAAGATCAAGCAATACAGTTGTAATGCCCATTTCAAAAAGGAAGCTGATGCAGTTTGATGAAAAAGAATAAACTACTTATATCGAATTCAGTGGGAGTATTAAATATAGGAATTCAGATTAAGTAGTTTAGAAGCTATTAGAATAGTAATAATAGAAGTTAGTCAAATACTAAAAGGTGTGCAAGATGAAAGGAGATGACTGTTCACTTTCGAGTGTCACTCCATTTACCATATGTACAATTTTGAGCTTGTGACATTGTCTCACTTTTTAATATAATATAAACTTGATGTTTGTTTATATATAATTTTCAATAGATTTGAACCTTCCATGTCTTGGCTCCATAAAATCTGGTTCCATAGTGTAGACAGAGAATTTGAAAGGAGACAACATATTGTTTGCTCATTACAAAAAAATTCCTAAGAAACTAGAAAAATTCATGGAAATGGCTTTACGAAGCGTCATGCAGCAAACCAAAAAAAAACCTAGCGGATTATTGATCTAAACCTTACTGCATTATAAAACTAGGGTTTGTGTAAGATTCACTCACAAATGATGCGGAATAACTTCCTTGAAGAATTGCTACCGTATGCCCGCAAGGATCTCTCAAGTTGTTGTAGATAGTCGTACCCACCTCCAACAACCAAAATCGATTGATCACAAACAATGCCGATGAAGAAAACAATGGTTCAAGCACTTCAAATTTTCAACACTAGAACTATTCTACTCCAAGAGCCAGTGCCGCCGCTTGAAGCTATACAACAATCCAAAATCACGCAGAAAAAACGCCGCCTTCCATTGAGAAACCACCGGTAGAGTTTTGTTGCGAGTGGTAGGACACATCAACTGTTTTTTCATCCATGCACTTTCTTCCTACCTCTCTAATGTGAAAACCCACTACCATCCGCAACCAATCACATTCAAGAGATGTTATTGCCTCTCACCTTCCTATTGCTTATGTGAAGTGCCTCTAAATATGGCATCTAATAAAATTACAATGTGACACTTTTGATAGTGTGGGAAATATTAATGGAAATTATCTAAATTCATAAAAATTCAAAATTTTTGAAAACAACATTCCTAATATTTTCCAATGAAAAAAAGTCATCACATATTGCAATAGGAGGAGAATGTAATGATCATCTTGTATTATACAAATGTCCAAAAATTTTAACAGTGAAAATATCAATAACATTTAAAATACAACGCTTAGATAAAAAATCACATTGAAATATCAAATATCACAACAAATGAAATTTGATAAAAATAGAATATTGTATACTAAATAATGATTATATTCCTAATAATAAATTATTTTGTATAAGGTTTAATGAATCTAACCCAAAGATAGAATAGTTGACTTGTCCAAATCACATCCACCTTGGTCAAATTTGAATGTAATTTTCAATGTATTCGTTTTTGGTTTCGATTTAATTCTTAAAAGACATTTCATGTATAAACTTGGTCAAACTTCATTAGATTTTTACATTCGAATACACATTGATATTTTTTATATATAGTCACCTACCAAGAATCTAGGCCAAATAATGTGAGTGGAGGATTGCTTCATGAGGGTATGTGAGTGCCTCTACATGTGTTGGAATATGATAAGACTCATTGATGAAATCTCGAGGAGTTTTATGGTGGTATATTAAGTAGTCTGGATGGGAGGGTAACACTCATCTCTTTGATGTGCAAATTAGAATTATAATAAATTAATATCAAATTAAAATTAAAAAAACACAGTTTAATCTTTTTTAGGGAGGTAGTAAATTCCACTCCGTAGCAATAAGATTATGAAAACAAACATGCAAAGGGGTGGATCGCAAAGATTAAATGTGTAGGGAGCAAGGACTATTATAGTGTAGTTCCACTCTAGATAGTGGTGGTACATATTGTTTGTTTTTTCACAATTGATTCATCCTTATATTTGAAGTGCGTGGGTGCTATACCAGCACTACCATTAAGGCTTCCTTAGCAAGATTGTTTGCCGGAGTGAATTTCACTTGGATGTGGCAAAGGCCTTAACAGTACCATTCATAACATGAACTTGGACTTGCAACCCCACATAATAGGCATCCACATGCAGTGCATATCAACATTCAACACCTAAAAAGACTTTGTAGACATTGTGAATGTTGCAAGCTAAAATAGTTTGGCATTTGTGAAGTTTGTGGAACCATATGTRCCAAACCCTACTTCGGCAAGATCCATGGGACAAAATTTTGGCTCTTTCCCTAAGTTCATGAAGTAGAATTGTTTGTGTTTGTCTTGCAGAGCAGCTCAATGCAAAATCATCMCACAATCGTCGAGCACTGCAAGTTCTAGTAGCAAACGACGCCAAACATACATGCTCTAGGGTTGCAATTGTTGATAATTCTCTTAGTATGCATTCCATGAAAATAAAATTTGTTGCCTAGTAGCATGTTGATGGATAGTCTCGGGCCTAGTTCACATGCGCTATCATTTTTGCTATGTGTTGTCAAGCTCATGACAGTACAAATAAGACGTCTGCAAGTGTGCATCTTGCTTAGCTTGTGAGCCTCCTTAAGCGGTTGTATATTGCAATAGTTAAAAATAAGAAACTTTTGAAACTTGTAGGTGTTGATCATTGATGTCCGTTTGTGCGTGGTTGTTGCTAGAATTAGGATATCAATGCATACCAGGATGCATACAGTCCTTTTGCATTACACGTGGAACTTTTGTGATGGTAAAACAATGCACAATAAGTAAGCAAAACATAAGATAAATTCTTTCCAACCGCAGTTGAATAAAGAAGGTTTGCCTTGGAAAAACGTTAGTTTTATAGTTGCTTCTAGAATTGGCCCAAAATATACAGGCCCCCATGATCAAGTGAAAAGTAAACCCCATAAAACCCCTCAAGTCATATTCACGTATAAATAAACCTCACAAACTGTTTATATGTCAAATAAAATACTACAAAATTGTTTACAGATAATAGRAATTAAGTATGAACCTTAACCCCTAGAGGACCAAGGGTTCCCTTGGGGGACTTTGAGGAGTTTGGGTAGGTACCTGTGGTCTCAATTTTTGATGAAACTTTTTGACACTTTTTTATTAGATAGAAAAACTTATTATCTTCATGGTAATATAATTTTCATTTCAATCGGTGCCCAGGAGCAAAAGTTATGCCATCTTAAGCATAATTTTCATGTAGTCAGGCAGAAAAAAAAATCCACAAAAACTTGAAATTAAATTAATTTTTTTTCCTATAAATCTCATTATGGTCTACACGTGAAGCTTTGATTCATTGTAGGATTCATTTCTGAGTGCAATTTTCACAATTTTACAAAACAAATTGTTTAACAAGGTTAAGTTTTCTTGCTAGAACAATCTTGCTGTTGGAATTATTGAGTTTCAATGCCCTCTAGCGCTATTAACAATTTAGTTATTTTTTCAATCTTGAACCTACTTCTACTTGACAATTTTTTAAAGAATGACAACCAAGTTTTTACATTTCAAATTTTTTTTAATAGACTTTCAACTCAATTCTTCAAGACAAAAAAATTTAAATTCAATGTCCATAGTGAAAAAAATATCCACAAATGGTGGTGAAAGGCATCTAAAATTGAAGGCCACTGCTCAAGAAAACTTGATTTTTCAATTTGGAATGCTAATATCTTTCAATCCATATAGTCAAACTTCATGAAACTTTTACGACATGATCTTAGACAAGTAAGTTACAAGATGATACCATTTAAAAAAGTCTTTTTTTCTTTTTTCTTGAATGAACACAACGGAAATGACAATTTTGAGTGGTTTGGAATGAAAAATGGCCTTAGTCTTTTAGGGGTTGAAAGTTCTTTGAAGAAGTATTCAATATTCAATTGAGTGTCAAATATATTTGATTGAAGTGTGCGATAGCAGTTTTCGAAAAGAAAACTTATAATTTTTCTAAATTTCAAGTCAAAAGCATGTACTGTCTTCCTTCGATATTTGGTTAAAATTTCGTTTCTCCAATTCAAAAGCATCTCCCGCTAGTGTAGTCTACCAATTTATGATTTTTGAGTTGATCAAAATTCTCTCTCTTCAACACAAAGACAATTCATCACTATTTCATTTCCTTACATRTAATTTTTCCATCTTAACTTCAAACTATGAAATTTGTATTTTTTTTAAAAAGACAACAACTCAACACATAGTCAAGCCAAATCTCAAAGGTAAATAATCTTTAATAAAAATTTATAAGTATTCAAAAAATTCGCCTTCAAACTCTAAGACAATTAACCTCTTACAATCCAAGAAGCTTACTTTCTCATAAAAACTCCAAAATGAAGTGAGTGATAGGTTTTTAAAATTACGAGAAGAAGAAAGATACACTCATACACTTTCAAATTTTCGTTGCCAAATTCTCGAAACACAATACACTATAGCTTTCCAAACTCACGGCTCTCTTCTAAAGCTCTATAATGAGGGGAAAAAAAGGTTTCCACTTCATCCTCTACCTCATCCTCCATCCCATCCACCTCTATGACTGGATTTCAGTCTCTAAAATGCCACATGGAGCACATTTCAGACATTAGCCATCTCTATTTTTCTCGTAACTGTATTTACATCCTCTACATGGAGTTTTAATCCCTTAAAATCAAAACAAAGGTAAAACAAACTTCACCTTATTTTTCAACAACTTCAAACGCACGACTTAAAGTTTCAAAATCTTTAAGTATAAAAATATAAAAACTAGGATGAAATAGTTGTCTAAGAGAGGTAAAAAAAAATAGAATTTCAAGAAAGCGTCACTTCTTCTACTTCTTGAGACTCCAAAAAAAACCCCTCTGATTCAACACGTCAATATGTAAAATAATATATATTTTACATAGTGTATGCATTTATAATGCAATACCACCCAATGTTCGTTGTTGTTGACATTCTATTCTATAACTATGCATAGTAACCAAAGAGTCTACAATGGACTTCCTACTTTAACCATAGAGTAKTGACAAAAATTCCAAATGTATAACTCCTACATGCATGTAAGATAAGGTAGAACCACCCATTACCAACCAGTGTTCTATAGCCAACCATATATTGACTTATTTCCAACCAAGGCTAGAATGAGTTCTTTTCATCTTTTCAAAGTTGGGACTAAAAGTTCATCATACATGTTCCAAAGTAGTGCAAAAAAAAGTAGAAAGCAGTGAGTGGAAAAGTAGTTTTTTGAATGATCAAAATTGGAAGAGCCTAGAGATTGACTATGGGTCCGGAGCACTTTTTGCCTTTCAAAATTCATAGTAATTTCAATTCATGCAATAAAATTACCAAAGTTTTTGCAATCCTCATCATTTTTATCAACACCCCTCTAAAAATATTTACCTTGCATTCCATTGCTTCAAATTCGTCCAAATTCCTTATTTGGTTGGTTATAGGTGGTTCTACCTTATCAACACCTAAATTTGTCCAAACAACGGTTTTAGCATAGTTTACACCATTAAACTCCGAAAATCAATTAGAATCATGTTGGTGGAGGCTATACATTTTTTACAAGAATCATTAGGGTTTATATTCTAGAAACAAGTCCATATTAGGTGGGGTTACCTTACATTGGCTTCACATAAAAATAGTCTCTATATTGTATTTGGCTTCATACTACTAGAAATGATGGCTTGTTTTTGCATAAATTGAGTTGGTACTATTGATTTCAACAATCATTTTTGTTGAAATGATACATTTATCAATTTTGTTTGGGCAATCGACATAGTTTGCCTAAACAACATTGATTTGTTGAAATGCTGATTTCTTATTAACATAGATTGTTGAGTGAAATGTTGTCTTCTAATCAATAGAGAATTAGAGATTGCATCGAACTGTTAATTTTTGTTGATTTGAACTTTATAATGCCCAAACTATAAAGAATTTAAAGTACTTTTTAAGAAGAAATTTGAATTTTTTTGGAAATACTTTAAGAATCTTTAGGAGTCTTTTAATTCCTCAAAGATCTTTCAAAAATGTTTGAAAAACTTTTAGAATCTTTTTAGGAATCTCTTAAAACAATTTGAAATATTTTGGGAAGCTATTGGAATCTATAAGAATTTTTGAAGAATCTATTGGATTAGAGTTTTTTGAAAAATATTTTAGAAATCTATTAGGAATCATTTAGAATCTTTTAGAATCTTCCAAAATCTATCAAAATCATTTGAAATTTCCTATAGAATATGAACTCAAAGTGTGAATTTTAATCAATGAAATTCTTATTGAGTATAATTTGATTTTTGATTGGATCTTGGAGGGGTCACTCTATGTACATTTTGAGTACCACGTGCGGCGAGAAAAGTTATAGAATTTATATTTTATAACACATTTGTGTTTTGTCCAAACCCCTTGGGCTTTTAGGGGCTAGCAAAGTGATTTAAGATTTGAACAACTTGCACTTGCTTTGGGTTGTGCACGTGGAAGGTTGCCTTRTTTTAGCAGATTTTTCCTTTGCTACCCAAAATCTCAAGTAGCAAAGGAAAAAATTCTTTTGCCCAAAATTCCCAACTAATAGAGGATTTAATTTTAATTTAATTTTAATTAAAATAGTTTTTGGACATTGTCCAAATCAACATAGATTTGTGCTAAAAAGTGTCCAAATCAAGTTGTCCTAATCAACCACGTCTATCAACATAACAATGCAAAATGTATGCTAAAACAAACATAGATTTTTCTAGTAGTGAGCTTGTCCCTTTAGTTGGTGAAGCCATTTACACAAACATAGAAAATGTACACTTAGAAAAGTTGAATACTAAGGTATGCTAATACATGTAGTTTAAAATGTACAAATTGCATACCTAAATGCTAAAATTGTTTTTGGGTGCACCATGTAGTTCATTCATATATCAAATGGATTGAAAGAAAATTAATAGTTTACTCCTATAAATTCAAGAAATTATCCCTTTCTTATTTTAAATTCATGATATTCAATTGTCAAAGAAGGAAAAATAGTCATGTCTTGAAATATGTAGACTTATTCCATTTGTAAGGGCCCAAAGCATCATTTTTGGGTGTCAACTAAACTTTGAATTTATATAAATTCTTACCCATGTACTATTTTGGATGGATTTCTTTCTAGTTGAATATCTTATGAAGTCTATTTTCAGCATCAAAAATCCGATTTTGAATATAACAATTCATGATTTTTCAATTGAAGAATTTATGTAAGGGTGTCCATTGCAATTCTTGATGTTTTAGTGTTAGAGGCTCATGGAGATGAGACCTTAAGAGAAAAACCACATTAGAAATTCATTTAAATTAATTATAGAGTAGATTTCTAGAGGTCATAAATTGATTGAGGTTGTGCATGTTGTAATTTTAACCTCATTTTTATCCATGACCTCTATTTTAGATTTGACATATAAAAAGTGGATTGAAAGTCTTCAAATCATTTCACAATCTTAGCACCTTTATGATTTATTTATTATAATCATTCAATCCATAAGCGGTCTTGGTTTCTTTTAAGGTGATCCATAACACATCTAATTTGAATTACTATGATCACAATTTATTTTTTTATATGATCAACCTAATCAAAGCTTGGGGGCTTACTCTTTCCTTTTGAGCAAACTCCTAAGCCCTCGRGCATTTACAGGTTCGTGTTGGTTACAAGTGCTTCTACCGTAGATACATCAAAGTAAACCAGAAATATCAAGAATGTTGCATTCCAAATATCATGACCAGTGCAAGCCAAGTGAATAAGCATTTCTAAGATCGAATACTCCATATGGAAGCACACAAATGCAAGGTTGTATACAATTTGAACAGTAATCAGACTGCCAAAAAAACTTCCCAGGTCGAGCACATGTCTACTGGTAAACTTGCAATGGGAGGTGAAATAAAGATCAAGAGAAAGAAAGTTTCTAATACATAACTACATTCAATAGAAACAGCAAAAAACATCTCACCATGAATCAAGTTTACTCCCACAGCATGAGAATAATGCAAACGAAAATGCACGGATTTCACCATCTAGCTTGACCAAAGAAATATTTGAAAAAATATCCATATTGAAAAACAAGCCTCTCCAAACAATATGAAAAGGCTGGAGGTTCGCATCCTCTTCCCTTGAAAGAATGTATGGAAAACATCCGTAAGCGTCACTACCGCACTAAAGATAAAACAATGTCACCTTCTCCAAAACAGAATACTGAAATGGAAGAGATCTTGACAACTATCAAAATGCAGTGTACATGTATTCCCACAGCTTGAAGTTAGACCAAGAGAATGACCTCTATCTTGGCAGAAACTGCCAAAGAGAAAGCATAGTACCTCCAGCCTATAGGGTTGCAAACGAAGATCATATATTTCAGGCCCTAATCAAATCTTGCCAAGACCACTTAAACCTATCCATCCCACATTCCAGGCACTACATTCAACAGAGGGGAAAACCAGCACTCGATTCCAGACTGGTGGCGCAAAACTCTTGATCCTCCAGGGGGCGAGAGTTGGCAACTAAAAAGTCATCAAAAGTTTCCGCCATATCCTCTCTCACCGTCATCTTGTCCGTTGAATCCTCCCCCAGACTGACGGTCGCCATAACCACTACGGGTGCCATAACCGCCGGCCCCACCCGCACGGGGAGCCTCTCTWGACCTGTCGGTGGCGTAGTCGACCCGGATCTGACGTCCAGCTAATTCCTGCATTATTCAAGCGAGCATATCAGAAACCATTTTGCAAAACACAATGCACAAAACTCGTGGAGTATTTCCACCATGAACTGAAGTGCTTGCTAAACAATTTGACTCGTTATTATAGGAAGCACCGCACCGATCATTCTCAAGTCCCCCTAAGGATGAGACGACCATTGTAAGCTTCATCAACCACCAGTTGCAAATTCAATAGAGAGACCTGCAATCGATTCCGCAGAATCAAAGACCGGCATAAACTTTTGCACAGAGGCTCGAAATAAAACATACCCGACCATCCAGTATTTTAATCAATCTAGTATAGAAAGGAACATGCAACATTGCATGAGCATCAAACAATCATGACATTCAAACCAAGTATGAAGACTTGTCATTGTTTTAAGTTGATTGTTCTTTGAATGTTTGTCATTGTCATTGTTTTAATCCCTGACCGCCGATCTCATGTTTACTAAAATCGAGACCTTTTCAATTCATTCCCACCAAACCATTATCTAAAAAGAGATCCACACAAATTGGCCGTACCGATTGGTGGTGGAGACAAATCTAGAGCTAGAGTGAAAATTACACGTCCTTTGACCGTACCATTGAAAAGATTATAATAGTCAAATAATGAGATCTTTCAATTTGGAGGGGCCATATTTTAGGAATTCGGGCGCTCAGGAACTCTACACAATATCAAAAACGTTAGAAAAGCAGTAACATGAATCCCCTAAAAGCAATATCATCAATCTAACAACAAAAGCAAGTCCTATTCACCTTGTACTCAAACTCAACACCAATAAGAAACACAACACCAATAAAACAGTGAGATAGCTAATCCAAAGTCCTCACTAACCCTATGCCCCATAGGAGTGAAGGTACCTCCAAACCTAAAACATTTATTTAATGGATCTTTATAAGAAAACAATCTTTTGTCATACATCCTTCCACTATAAGAAAATAGAGGTATAAATGACATGTTCACAATGACTTCACCAACAACAATGATTGTAAAATAGTCATTTTGCAATCATTTTAAAATCATTGTTGTTGCTGCAGTCATTGTAGACAAGTCATTTATACCCCTATTTTCTTGTAGTGTTCATTGTAGATTTACAAATCAACCGAGAAATCAACCTTTTTTTCTTAAAACAATAGATTCTTAGATGCCCTTACATTGTTGGAATATTGACACTTTCATAGACAAGCTGAAATTATCTAACAATAGTGACAAATTGATAGAGGAAATCCCCAACATTTATTGGATTGTGCACATTTTATCCTCCGCACAAAATTATTTGTCTACACTTATACTCACTATAATTACTATAAAAAGTTTGTACAACTCTTATTTTGTCAAGGACTCAAGGCTTACTTAATAATAAAAATTCCTACTATATGATATTTCTACATACCCTATTTTATATATATTAGAGGATGTAGCATTTCATAGACCCTATAGTAGCTMTAAAAATTATATAAAATTTTCCCCCTTTGAAGTAAATGGACCCTATCTTTTAACTCATGTAATTTTCTAAAAATTGCGAGTGATCTCCCCGGGCAAAAACTCTTCATAACTATTGACTTGATCATAATAGAGTAATTGCTTCTCAGGTACATATAATTCCAAAGAATCAATTTAAAACTTTTATTTATGTAAAAAGCCATTTTTGAAACCTGCTCTGGTTGCCTGCCAACCACTGAAAATCACATATCATGCAATAATTTTTTAACCATGTAGTTAATAGTCATGAAAATTGTTGGGCGTTAAAGCTACTTCTTGGACACATGTTTTGTGAAAATTTCAAAGAAAAGAACTAAAAACTCCATTTATAATGAACTGCCCCAAATCTCTATGTTGCCAAAAAACGCAATTTGGTCCTTTAGGGGTTGAGTATTCAAGTGCAAAGAGAAGGTGACTATATACAAATGAGGAGGTAGGAGGGTAGAACAACCCATGTGAGATATGTAATGAAAATTAGTAGGAGCTTTGTGCCACGCCTATCATGGAGCACTGAGGTTGCCTCGCATGGCTTGTCACCATGTTTGGGCCACTTAGAGAGCTACTGTAAGGCTGTTTAATGGATCGAGGGTAGTCCAAATTTCCATAATTGTAAAGACGTATTATAAAATGCAACTTAGAATAATAATTTAATGCTGATTCTCCAATAATAGTTGTAAAAGATGATCCATTGATCATATTCAATTGGATCAATTAGTACACAAACTAATATTTTTTAACTAAATTTGAAGTCTAAAATTGAAAAGTTCTTCTTGAATTGATTGCAAATTGAATATTTGTAATTTTCAAAATAATTTTTTCCCTTAAGTTTAAAATGCTATAATAGTCCTATTGATTTTTGACAATTTTTATATTCTAGTTGTTTTCAAAGGGTCATTTTTTGAAGCAAAAAAGACACTTTTGAGGTCAATCTACTATAATCCTATGAATTTAAGAATATTTGCAAAAAACATCCTCAAATTATGTATTGCACAGTTGTTATTTAAATAAGAACAAACACAAGAGGGTGATTGCAAGAAACACTTGTCCTATTTTTTGTCCCCTTACCCTTGGACAGGTGGTTTTTTGCTCATAACTTTTGCATAGTTTGATCTTTTGGAGTGAAATTTGGAATGAAGGTACATGAGATAGTTTTAGACATTGAGTAATGTTTTCAAAATTTTCAAAATTATTTTACTATTTTTAACCTGCCCATGATTAGGTGTCTACCTTGGCCATTTTGAAGGATTTTAGTACTATTTTCTACCCAAAAATCCAAATTTGAAGCTCAAATTTGAGATGCAAGGACTTATACTAAAGTTACAGAGGCCCACGAAGAGATTTTCTAAAAATAGTAATCTGTCCACCCTCCACATGTGCTCAAAGTGCACTTCCTTTGCACAAGTGTAAATAACTCAATTTTTTTTCCCAAAGCTAAAAATGGTTGAGAAGAAGAATCTTCAAGTGAGGAAAAATGGCTTTTTTCTGGAGAATTTTTTGAATTTTTTTACTATTTTAAAAAAATATCACAAGAGCATGACCAGGAAGACAAAGCAAGTAATTATGGTGAATTTCATTATAACCTACTGGCGCCCCATATTTCATGCATGCCATTTTCAGACTGGGCCATGAAACCATGTCATAAATCATAAAAGTGACATCATTCTGGGACACCTACAAATTCCAGAAATCTAGGCTGGGTATAGATACCTGACATCTAGGATGTCCGCTAGGCTGGGTATAGATACCAGAAATCTAGTCTGGGTATAGATTTCAGACCGCTTGACCTGAACCCGCAACAAATCCGAAAGTTGCAAAAAAAAAATTCCATTTCAATGAAGTTCACCATAAGTCTAGAATGTCAAAAAGACAAACAAACCATCACCAAATAATACAAAATGCAGTCTGTCCTTGTAGCGTTTGTAGCATTGGTTTACTTTCCCATCTGGGAAGGAACTATTGTACCGAATGCTCAAACTTCCTCGATCACGTTCAATACAGTAACAGTGGCTTTGCTTTTGTCCGTCCAAAGCCTACAGTAGCTAGCTAGCTGCCTAGCTCGGTCCCCTTCTATCCAGAGCCAAGAAAGCAGGGCGGTTCAAACAGACACCGGAAGAGACGAAGTACGCCTGGCCGTCGAGAAACTGGTCAACCAAATGCGCATCAGGAAGAGCTTTCCCAATGTCTGACAAAATCGAGCTACTACGGGGCTTCAAACATCAAGTAACTTAACGGCCGCGCATMAGACAGCGTGTATATTGATCGAAAGGGCACTGCCGCACTGGCCAGTTATTGCCGTCCAATAATCGTTCAGCTCTATAGCAATTCGATCGTCATCCGGTCAAGGTTGGCGAATTCCCAGAGCGCTAACAATCGGAATACTAAGCATACAATCGGTCACTAACTCTACTGGAATATATGTATTATTGTAATTCAACGATCATTAACACAAATCTGAAAAGAATTGCCTATTTAGAAACCCCGAAAAACCTGCCCCATACAGTAGGATCCATTTGTGAATAATTCTCCGTGTTGCCATCAAAATGCCATCAAAATACCATTCATGGCAGCCATTTCCGCCCAGAGTATATGTTCGCATCACAGGGGTCTCATATGCAGTTCCCGGTGTTGAAATTCCAGGTGAGTCTCACTTTCCCCGGTGTGTATACATTGGGGAACACCGGGAAAAGTGAGACTCACCGGGAATTTTAACACCAGGAACTGCATATGAGACCCCTGTGCATCATTATCAAAGATGCCGTAGTTTTTTCAATTTAATTCTTTCAAATTGGGGGTCGTTTAATTAATGCACAATTGCACATGCCCGGAACAGCGACTGAGTAGCAGCTGGCTACCATGGCCTCTCCTCACCCGGATTCTCGGAAACACAGTTCGCCATGCATCCCGGAGAAAAGCAGAGGCATTCGTTTTGAAACTGACTCCGACAGTGGAGCACACTTGTCCCTACAGGAAAGCTTGYACGACATCAATCAATGTGCTACAGTACATGACTGGGCATCTAGTTTCTGACTTTGTCAAGACCAGGAATTTTCGTGTGCGGCCCTTGTTGATGTWTGAATCGATTGATTGGCACTCATATCATTCACTCAGTCCTTTGATGCTTGCTGTGTAGTCGGTATTGGTATCGTCACTCCACTCACGATCTGTGATTTTCTATGCCATTATTAGAGTGTGATCGATCGGGGTATTATAACTAGAGATCGAGAGATCGACGCTCGGACACCTGTTTGGATGTGATTACTCCAACGGGGCTCGACAATCGCAAACTTCCAAGATTTAATTATTACCAAAATAATTGTCCTTTTGCTGTATCAACAAGTTCTAGGATTTTATTAGAATCAGCAAGCAAGGCGGTCGCCAATACATCTGCAGATGCTATAAGCCTATAACATAGAGAATCTGTTACTTTGTGCCTCGATCGCTCCTAGGTCGATCATCGATCTGCACGAGACATGCATGCAACAGATTGCAGTTGTAGCTGTAGAATTCATGAGATGAGAAGTTGCCCTAAATAGAACCAGAAAGCAAATTGGGTGATGTTGTTCAATTCTAGTTAGATATTCATGTGCCCCTCCTTCCTCCCCGTCATTGAAAATTGAGTTACGTCTTGTTAGTTTCCTGTTGCCAGTTCGTAATTAATGCTCGAGTGGGCAAGGGCAAGGGCAAGGGCAAGAGTTTTCTCGAGACTTGTAGAAATTCGCTTTGTATTTCAATTGTTTTGTTTCGATAGAAGTTGGACTTGATTGTATATATATAGTTATCTGTTCTCAAATCTCAACGATTGGCTAGCGCGCATGAAGCTCTCCCCCACGATGAAATCCACCATGAAGAGCCTTTCCCAGATCCTCAACAGCAAGAGCTTACCAGCGAAGTCGAGTCGCATGGTCCATAACTTCAAGATCACGCTCTTGTCTGGCGCGATCACACTCCTGGTCTTCCACGGCTCATTCGCCCGCACCGGCTTTGTTGCGCCTGGACCCACGAAAACCAAGCCCCAAGCTGTCGCCCGAGCAATCGAAGAGCGTGAGAAGGAGCTGAAAGTGGCTTACTGGGATCCCGCCGTGCCTTTCCTCTTGGGCCCGAAAATCTCCAACTGGGACGAGCAGCGCGCGCTATGGAGCCAAGCTCACCCGGGCGCGAACGTCACGCGGTCGGGGAACGCGCGAGTGCTCCTCATCTCGGGGTCCCAGCCCAAACCGTGCGAGACGCCCGTGGGGAGCTTCCAGCTGCTCAAGAGCCTCAAAAACAAGGTACTGAAATTTCTTCTAAGGTCACTGTCTACTTGCGATCAAGTGCTCCGAATTTCAGCACTATGTGTTTATTACTTTTATCTCAGAACTTGGGATCTAGGATATATGCAATATAGACTTTCTTGTCTTGTGCTTTGTGCCACATGCATGTTTACAAGACTAATTATGATTACGAGAAAAATGACAACTCTAGAGGTAGGTCAGTTCTGAAATGAAGATGGTGTACGCATTCTGATGCAACAAGGTAGAGGACCTCCAATTAGGTATACTTACTTGTTAACAGTTTCCTCTGAAAAGGCCGGTAATGATCGGCTTGTGAACCTATAAAACTTAGAGAAAGCATCTAGAGTAAACCGGCCATTTAATACCACACAGTTAATAAAACCACACAACAAAAGCTTCCAATTACCTTACACTAACCACACAATCCTATTACCAATTCAATTGTGATTGTAACCAAATCTTGTATGACCACCCAATGACCGCACACTGTGGTGAAGGGATGCAAGAAA
>VACF01002203.1:0-124442 GCA_006891605.1 Pleurozium schreberi
AATATGATATAATAATGGTCAATTTCTTGCCGCTATATTTATGGATTCCACTAAACTATGAAATCATTTACTACTTACTCTTATGAATTCTTTATTTTTCCCACAATTGGGTCTCAATGCAACTATTCCAAAAATGTTCTTTGAAATAGACAACTAATATGTAGGCTTCATAAAACGTACACAACTTTCTTTACAAACTTCACATCATTCTCACCTCCATTTCACTTGTTTTGTCTGGTGATTGCTTGTTGTTCATGCATATCTTGTACCCCTTTCTTCCTTTCGGAGGATTTTCTTTTGTCTGCTGCGCACAAGAACTTTCCCTATATTAACTCATTTGTCCTTATATTTTCAGAAGTTCCCAAAGACAGCGGGGGAAGTTCCTATCCTTTTTGATAATATAGCATGATATTTTCTTGGACCTCCATCAGAGCTGCCAACATATTCAAAGTCAGCACAACTGAAAAATTAATTTGATATTTACTATACGCACCTCACATTGCTGCCAGGAAATGCACACGTCCGACACCAATGCGAGCTTTCCCATTACCCATTCAAACGACTCTAGACTTTGAATAAGTTTGTGGCCACCTGACACTTATTTTTCAAAAATCTCAAATACAAACACCTAAGGTCAAGGGTAAGGATCATGAAACGTATTTTCGAAACAAAGCAGGGTTCGCCTTGCATGTAATTAAATATATACACCCATGGACAGTAATGGAAGCACAAAGTGACCTGAACAGCCCTAGTGCTCACTTCTCAATGGCAATCCATAAGATGAAGACAATGAGAACTGCTAGCCAATTGAAAAATGAAAATACAAAAAGGCTCAAAACTGTGAGCCCTTTACGGTCTACTTGAAGAAGACTTACGAATGCAGATTAGGAATTGATGTCCTTCCCAATTAGAAAGGACCACAACAACATATAGTTCATTTTTGCTACACACGTGGAAAATGTGATGAAAAACAAATCTGCCCAATTGTTGTGAATGTACAATCAAAATTACTTGGCAAGCAAAAGACTGCACTTCTACTAGATTTTATATGCATCCACTTCCCTCCATTACAGCTCATTTGCAACTGCTTTTCACATCCCATAATACTATATACTGACAAACACATCTTGCAAAGAATCAAGGCCCATATTAAGGCTGCATACATTTTAATGAGTAAAACGCTTCATCTTCGTATCCACATGTAGAGGTATTTATGACTTATCACGCGCTTTTTCATTGGCTCTGTCCAAAAGACATAGACTATGGCATCGACTCTCGTTTTCAAATCTAATTTTATGAATCCTATCTACAACTACATTCACACTACACAACAAGGTTAGGCTTGGAGGGTAGATGTGAGGTCCAACTTGTGAATGAATTAACCTATGACAAAGCCTCACGTTACACCATTCTCGTTTATTTATTACACACATAAAATATTAGTCATTTGATACATTAAAAAAAATTCTATTGCGATAATAAACTTATTTATTGTTTATGATTTAATAGACTCTAGACTAAAAAATTTGATTACTGCCTCACTCTTTTGATCAAACTAGCATGGCCAATACGATTGACAAATGAATGAGTTTGTCTCATTTGCTAGTCTTCTACTACATGCTCAACATGATTGTCATATCGGGCGGACGTCCGGTTTGCCCGTCTGTCCGGTTCGCCCGTCCGGTAGAGGTCTCGACCGTCCGATGTGGTCAATAGTAAGTTGACTTTTATTAATAAAAAAATTGGTGATGTGGCTGTAATTGTGATGCCACCTCGCTGCCAAGTAGGATAGAGGGCGCGGACGCCAGAGCTAGGGCGTGGACGGCAGCGAGGGCGCGGACATCAGTAGTGGGGGGCGCGGACGAGGTCAGGGCGTGGACGGGATTTTGTCGAGGCGCGGACGTGTTCTTGTCGGGGCGCGGACGTTTTGGGGGGGCGCGGACGAGATCAGGGCACAGACAACTTTCAGCCGTGGTGCGGACGGGTTTCTGTCGGGGTGTGGACAAGTGTCAGTTGGGGCGCGGACGGATTTCTGTCGAGGTGCGGACGGATGTAGTGAGGGTGTGAATGTCAAAGTAAAGGAAGGGGAACCTTCCTGGCTTGCTCCATGGACTCATATTCTTTTAGTTTGAAGAGGAATGATTTTAATTGTAAACCCCACTAATCCCTAAAGCCTCGAGGCCATTTTTTGTTGTCAAGAAACACTGGAAACTGTCATTTTTGTTGCATTGATCCAAGAAACCCCCCAAAAAATATTCCCTGAAATCTGACCGTAGGATCGGGTACTTCACTTGTTTTAGATCATGTGGTGAAATTTTCATGAAGTTTGACCGTATAGATTGGAAGAAATGAGCATTCAAAGTAGAAAAACAAAGCTTATTCAAACACTACCTTGCATTTGCTCCCCTAGAAAGCTTTGATTTATTTTATTTGGATTTGTTACAAGAAAGTTATTATTTTTTGGGCTTTTAGAACATCTTTTCTAGAAAACATAGCTTGTAGCATTCATTTAAGAATGCAAATTTTACAATTTTCTTAAGAAAAAGGGTGCCATTTGGTTTTGATTTTCTGCTAGAAAAATCTCAACATTAGGATTTAGACATTTTAATTCCATATATCAAGTATTCATATTATTAATTTTCCTACTATCTCGTACCTATTTCCATTTAACAATTTCTGGAATAATGAAATTCAATTCATTCTCCCTTAAGAAGCAATAAAGAGGCATTCCTTCAATTCAACTATGCTTTTGCGCATTGTAGGCCCCCCAAAACAAATATTTACTCTTCCATTGATTATCTCAAACCCTCCTTCATGTTCTTGTAGATCTTCACTCTTCAGTACTTCATGTTCCAAAATGGTGCAATTGTCTTAAACTCATGAGGAATGACAATGTGCATCCAATGTTGGGTGTCCTTCAATTATTGAAACGACTTGATCTGCGGACTTCTGGTATATCCGGATCCCCATCATTTCCTAATGTAGCATTTCGAATGACCACATCATCATCTGTAGACGCCTCATCACAATCAGGGTTGTCTTCATCCTCACCACCTTCACTAGTTCCACGATCATCTTCTACATCGTCAGCGTCGGTTATCCACTGGCCCTCCACTTCCGAATTCTCATTTTGAAGCTCCACAGCTATTTCACCATGCCTACAATTGCGTCTCAATCTTTTGTGGCGTTGAGCTCTAGGGTCCTCAACGTCTGAATTTATAGTGGGTCCTCCTCGTACTCGAGGAACGACATATGCTGGAGTGGACGCAGTTGCCCCTAGAACATATACATTCAAAAATGGCGGTATCACCACGTTCGGATCTCTGACCCCAATTCCTAAAAAAGGGCGTTTAGAACGCCTAGACGATGACGCTTTGTTGTTGTTTCGTCCACCACGGCCTCCATGTGATGCATCTCCTGGACCTACACGACCCCTTCCTCCTTCGCGGACGGCACTCCTTCCACGTCCACGCTGATATTCACCCACGGGGTGGGGAACTACAGATCGAGGGGCAGTAGGAGGTCTACCACCCGTTGTAATATTTGAAATGCTTGGACGCGTTGATTGAGCATTCCCCACTGAGCCTAACCCTTCTTGGGAAGGTTGACGGTGAGCACTTGAACTTGCGGGAGAAGAAGGATTATGAGAACGTTGCACCGATGTATTGTGGTCAGGAAGAACAATACGCACTGCAACCCCTGGGGGAATACGGGCTTCATCTTCAAGCGGGTCAATAAACGCAAAAACATCTCTAGGATCTCTCCGTTCAGGGTCAAAACGCCTTCCTCCCGTTAAAGAACCCATCACAACATTTCTAGCGATCGGTCGTGACATTTTTGTATTCTCATTGTTCTGGCCACGGCATCCTTCAAACACTCTATCGCTATCGCGGCCTCGTCCTGCTCCGCGCCCCCTACAACCATCACGATCGCTAACAGATCCTTCAGTGTTTTGAGTTGCATTGTTCCCTAGATTCCCACCGCCATTTCCATTTTCCCCTTCGTTTTCCAAAGGGGGGTCATTCTCGTTGTGAGAGGGAACATTATCATCTTCAGTGTCCACCGTGTTCGGGACAACTCGCTCCGGTGACGATGATACAGGATGCACTTCCGGAACGACTGGATTTTGAAGGCCAGGGGGGGAGGATCTATTGGCCAAGGGCCCCAGCGACCCGCCTCCACTTCCTCGTCCGCATCATCATCATCGTCTCCGTAGTAATTTCTGGCTTCTTCAAGGTGATCGGCCCCCGCTTCCACAAATCTGGCTTTGGTGGGTATGCTCGCGGTGCTTGGTTTGCTTTTTGATCAGCCTCTTTTTCTCTGCAGCCCTCATCGCGTCAAATTCGCGACGACGAGGCGCTTCTCTTATCGGAACGGGGCCAAGGGTATCTACATCTTCATCCTTCGATAAGATATTCGCATCATACCAACGAACCGTATTGGCACCCGGTCTTTCCTTGAGTACACGGCTATTGGTATAAATATATACCAATGACTCAACCTTCTCGGGGGCTAATTGATTCCGGACCCTGTTGTGGACAAATGAATACATACTCCAATTCCTTTCACATGAGCTTACTGAACACGTCAACGATAGAATACGCACGGCAATCTTAGATAGCCATCGATCTCCAACTCTGTGCCACCATTGGTGGGGAAACATCCTTGTCGCTTGGATGTCGGGTGTCTCAGCAGCACTGTATGGTCCCGTACCCTCCTCGAACTCAGTTAGTTCTAATAGCACGTCGTTAAACTGTACACCCACAACATTTGACAGTTTGTGGATGACCCGATACAATGCACGAAGGGCAATTCCATCAGCTCTGAGAGCCGCCTTATTCAAGAGATTTGGGTTGGGAAGGGCTCCGGCGTAATGGACATCCGTAAATACCATGTCCAACCTCTTTTCGAAAGTCTCCTCCAAAGTGGTGGCTATATCTGGTCATAGGTTGAAGGGGGCCTCTCTTAAAGAAAACACATGGCCTCTCAAATTGTGCATTGTAAGCCATGCCTGATGCATAGCTGGTTTTTTGCCATCAAACACGCGCAATGCCTTCAACACGTCTTTAGTCATGTGCATGTAATTCACAACTCGTTGCCAAAACCCCACATCTTCAACGGTTGACACCATAAGAAATCCAAGGGTTCGTGCTTGTTCCCCATGTTGTCTATTTCGCAGACCATCTACATAATTCTTAACGCGCGCATCGTTTATTAGCAGCACCATGGTCCCTTGAAGAAGTTTGAGTCGGTCCATCATGAGCAAATTACAAGCGAACCGTGTCTCGTTTGGCACTACGAGCTGCAAGTTTCGGCTCAACTCCCGGAAAACCGCCATGGTCATGTGATGTTTTCGAATGTAGTGGCACAATCTTCTTGCCCTCTCAATTAAATCTTTAAATTCTGTTATTTTGGCCCAATTTTCCAACAAAAGATCCAAGGCATGTGCCATGCACCCCTGCTTGAATATGTGCGGGTACGTTAGAACAATATTGTCCAATCGGTTGACATCATCCCAGCCATCACTGCATATTGTCACCCCGTAATGCTTCACTGCAAAACCAACTTTGGTTTCGATTTCCTTCTCAACCTGCAACCTCTTGGGTTCAATGAACTTAGTCCTGAGTTGATGATAAGAAGGTGGACTATATTCGAACCTTGCCACTGAGGTTGCCCTCACAGCCTCAATGAATGCTACATCCCTTGCCACATTAAATGGCACATTCGCCTCGTAAAAAAACGATGTCCACTTTTCGTCCAATTCCTTCTTCTTAGAAATATTCAAAGCATCCCTCATGCGTTGTTGCTGTAATGACCCAAATCTTGTGGAATTCGATGCTGCAAGACTCTCGGACCTTTGTACTGGATGATTTCCTTCGAGGATAGTAGTCCCTTCAGTGTGGTCTTCACCGGGGCCTCCTCCCATCACTTCGTTCTGAGTGGATTGACTTGAACTTGCAACTAGATTTGCTCTTGATGGACCACTCGGAATTGGTTCTCCTTTGTACATGTCCTCGAGACTCAATCTTTGCGGGACGAAGTTCGCACAATTTGCAAATCAGTGTCGCACAGCTTGCGGCGCACTACGACAAATTGCCCTCTCGGACTTAGCACCATATCCGAAGTGAGCAAAAGCGCGCTCACATTTATAGCTAAATGTCAAGTTGCAAAAAACACAACTCACTTTATTCCCGTTCTCTAGGAAGTTATACCACGGTTTCCATTCTTTTGTTTGTTTTCGTTGATTTCCCATTGCGTTCACAATGAAAGCAAATTTGTTACACCAGATGGAGAGGACAAAATAAAAGTTAGCGCCAATCCACTGCTTGAACTGATTTTTACATCACCTCAGCAGCAAAGCAGGGCCTTTTGCCACCCAAGTAGACTCACAAGGAGCTCAAAATGAAATGAAGTCCAAGATGATGAGGCCAAGATGACAACTGTAGGGTTTCAACTGAAAAGGGTTGGCTTTATACCCCAGGAGTGCAGGGGCACAGACTACTTGGGGAAGGACGCAGACAAGGAAAGAGAGATAGGGATTTTTCAAAACCGCCTGCCGACGAGAACGCGAACAGGGCGCGGACACCTGGGCGCGGACGCGTAGGCGCGGCGCGGACGCCTAGTCGGGGCGCGGTTTTATTTTTTGTTTCCCAGTTCAGGAGCTAAACGTGGTGGAGTGGAATTCAGCACCAAGAATTCAAATGGTCATGGGATTCTTCCCTCCCATGGAGAGTGGGGAGGGCATTAATGCAAGGAGCACTTCTTTTGAGGTTGGACAAAATCTAAGTTGTAGTCCAAAAGATGCAAATCTCTAATCACTCGTAGTGACGTAGCCTTAAATTTCTATGTTGCCAAAAATCGCATGGTGGTCCTTCAGGGTTAATTTTGAGATAAATAGCTACAAAGGATTGAGTTTGAAAAGAAATAGCGGTAGTGTCCATGTGTTTCAAGAACCCCCAAGAAAATGCAGTAGTGGTCAAGTATTCAAGTATCATTAAAATTCATGGATTCGAGTATAAAAACATACTTGTGGCAAGGGATCCTAGAAGAGTTTGGGTCTTAGGGATACAATATTAGAGTATAACCAAAATGTTTGGACACAATCCTACTTTGGTCTTTGGTATTGTTTTTTTTGTCTCAGACTGCTATTGAAATTTTGAATAGAAGGATTAGAAGCGTGCAAAAAGAAGACTATTATGTCTATGATAGAAGAACGCGTGGAATTTATTATCATAACATATTGACCTTTGCATTTCAAGATTATAAAATATTCGGATAATCAATTTTCTAGGCAACAATTGAATCTTCCGGAGAAGGAAAATGATATGAGCGTGATTACATGAATAGTGCTTTTCTCCCCTTCCATTTTTTCAGTCATGGAATTAAAATGAAATACAATATATGTTTAGTATTTAAGAATGAGAAATAAAAGATTGCCTCAAATTTATAAAAGTATACTGAAACAGAAGGAGTACAAAGCCATCATCAATCAAATTAGATCATAGCAATAAATTATAAATTTGTGTATGCATACCTTTCAAAATGAAATAATTCATAGAACTAAATCAGAAGTATAATGCATGAACCTCCTCAACATCTATAGGCGATTTGTTTTTTACCCTAGACCACTCAGTTCACTCACTTCACTGAAACAAATGATTAGTTGATTAGGGTGGGTAAGATGTCCAAAAAACAAGTATGTGCAAAGAAATGCTAGCGATGACCGAGAATATATATTTTTCATCCCTAATATTGTGTTAATTTAAATATAAATAGTTTACTCCCATTATTCCTTATTGCACTACATTAGCTAATTTTGTTTTTAAATACTCACATTAAAATCTTTATAATCGGAAACTAGATTAAATTTGTAAATGTATTACTCAACAACTTCTTAGTTTAGGAATTATACATGCATGATGCAAAATAATTCAAAAATTGCATATTCGGATTTCATATGCAATAATGCAAAATGTATTACAAAATTGGAAAAGTATGTAGCACGTTTTCCATGATAAAATATGCATTTTCCGGGACTATGTCTAATGTTGTTGGTAGTACACTAGTACTAAAGTAACTTAAATAGCGTTGAATTGCCAAAGTAGCAATTGTATAAACATTGGTAATGATAAGTGCCTAAGTCTATACGCAAAATATGCTTTGGTAACTACTAATTACCACAATACAAAATGCACTCAGTTGATGTTCATTGGAATGTTTGCATGGCCACTGGGTCTAGCCTCGTTGTCGTGTACACCGTGCTCCACGGGAGAATTTTCGCCGGAGCCTAGTTGAAGTCTACGAACCACAGATTGAGTTCTCCTCGCTGGACCGTCTTCTTCCAAAATGGCCCTCATTATTTGCGATTGCTTGAAGCTTTCCAGAGTTCGGCGTGTCTCCGGGCTGTGATGCTCAAGGAGGAAATCGAGCCCATAATTTCTAAACGTCTCTATCCACTCAGATTCCGATAATATAGCAAGTTCCGCGGGGCCTGGCATGTCAGGGTCCTCCCCAATACAATTGCCATTGTCATCAGTGATACGGACTCCATTAATGCTCCACAACCATTGCTTGGGGTGAGGTCCAAATTGAAACTTCTTTTCAGCCTCGTTCCAATGTCCATTGAAGCACTGGAAGAAAAAATTCCGTTGTCCTTAGCTGTGCTTGTCTTTCATCGGAAACAAGTGGTGGCAAGCAGCTTGAATTTGATCTGGGTCTCTCTCCCAACCATGTTCAGTAGAGAGTTGTGTCTTCTGCAACGACGTCATTTGCAATTTCCAGCTCCACATCAAGTCTTTTCCCCAGCTGTTAGGGTGATTGGAGGCATTCGTTCTATTGTATTCCCAATGTGGTGGCATGTATGGAATCAAGCCAAACAACTCGTACAAGCGCTCGTGGAATGGAGCTTTGCACATTGCGCACCGATGACGGACAATCATAGAACTGATGAGGCAAAATAGATGGTACAAGTGGTTGCACATGCCCAACTGCATTCCACCTTCAGGGCCAAATGGATTCATACAAATGGGACATGTGGTTCCATCTTCCACAAAACTTGAAGGATTTGGCCACTCTAACAACGCCTTACCTTTGTAGTCGACTTGTGACCCGACTTGATTTTTGTAATCCCAATTGTGTTGGGACCAATCAATGATTGATTTCCCACTATTGAGCTCAGTGGTTGCCATGTTGAAATCAAAAAGATCATCCACAAGGGCCCAAGAAGTCAAGACAAACACCCTTTCCTGATTGTGCTGAATGTAGCCGTGGTCCATTTTCTTGAACTCTGCCACTAATTGTTGTATTTTGTCGACGCTGAACACGCATGCCAACTTCCATTGGTAGTACTGCTCCACTAAGGCATGCAATCGACTTTGTAATTTCTCTTTCTCGGCTCGCAAGTCGTTCAACTCAGAGCTGTCGTTTGTAACCATGCCTGTAACTTTGGATTGCATTGGTACATTGCTAGTGGCGAATACTTCCCCTACAAAGCTTGGCCCTTCTTCCGTAGACATGGAAAGAACACCGTGCACATCTTGCACCGGAATCTGAGAATCGCATAGAGGTCTTTGTGCATGTCCTCGTGGATCCTGACCTTCATTCATCATCTGTGCTGATTGTAGATCTCCGCAAAGCTGCTCTATATCACGTGCTTGCTGAGCAATTTTTTCGTCCTTTTTCGTGATTTCTTCCCTGAACTTGCACACATCTTCACACATAGAATGTAGTTCACCATTTTTGGCTTCTAATTGCATCCTCAAGCTTTGTATGGTGTCTGCAGCAACCATGACATCAACAATTCCAATTGTTGGTTCATCAAATCCTTCAAATTGCGCCTGAACTACTCCAACCACTGATTCCTCAACGCCATGGAATTGTATATCAGCACTTTGCTCCGCAAGGTCTCCAAACAGTGCACGTTGAGCCATCCGCTTTTGTGCACGTTGTTGTTCTCTTTGAGTTAATACCATTGGTGTATGAGCCCCATCAGAGTTGTCATCCGTAGATGAGTCTTCTTTTTATTTACGTGTCTGGCGCCTCAATACGTGTGCAGAACCTGCCCAGCCCTCCTTCAAGACACCTCAAAAAACCCCTTGCAATTATTCCATTTGCTGTTGTTCGTATTTTGATACCAGATGGCGTGCCCTTCACGTTGGACCAATCCACTCGCTTGTTCAATCTCACTTCCGCATGCACACCCCGTGCAATGAAAAGGGGGATTTCATTTCTTTTTACGCTGGCCAGGTCGTACAACACCTGATATATTTCGATGCATCGTTGTTTGAAGGCCTCATCGATGCAGTATTTCAAATTTGCTTTATTGAAAGACTGGTGGTAATTGTGGCGCTCTTCCGGGAAGGCCTTGCCAATGTGGCACCATTCAATGTAATTGGAGCAAGTCTCTAAACTCCACGGGTCAGGCACTTCATTCCAATCCTTGAATGCAAGTTTCTGAAGGTTTCGAAGCACATGTAATCACTTCTTCAGTTTATTTCCTGGCCTTAGTCTGGTTTGGTCTCGTTCTCGTTTGTTAGTTCCTGGTGCTGTCGCCATTGTTGAAAAATCGAGCAAGGCGTGGATGTAAAAAAAGCACCCTGCACAACGCCAACGTCCAGCTCAATGAAGAAGTGGGAGATTTGGAATATGCAGGGCGAGGACTGGTAGGGCGGGGACAGCCTTATATAGGGCCGGGGCGCCAACTGCTGGGGCGCGGATGTGTACGATTTCGGACCCGTCCGCACCCCACCACAACCGGTCCGCGCCCCAATGAAAGTGTCCGCGCCCCGACGAAAGCGTCCGCTCCCCAAACAGCCGTCCACGGCCTCATTTCCAACGTGGACTGCCAACGTGGAACCCACAAGTTTTTGCATTTTTTCAGTAATGCTAAGCACCCGGGCTGTCCAGACCGTCCACTTGTCTGGTCCGCCTTGCCCGTTCGTCCGTCCCGTCCGATCACTCCGACCCGTCCGTTATGACAACCCTGATGCTCAAGAAAATGAGGCAAAAACTTTTGCTCAACAATGTATTTCAAGTAGGTTTTAGGACTGTCTCCAAATATTTTATGTACGAATGGAGAAAAATAATCCATACAAATCCTAAATTTCAAATTTACATCCACTGTAGAAATCCATCCTCATTTTAATAGTGCCCAAACTTCAAATATATGACATGTTCGAAAAATCATTTCCGTGAAAATTTGAAAATACTTCGATTCTAAGAATGAATACTTTACAGTACTGTATATTTTGAAGCATGCATCAAAAGACTACTCACTGTCCTCATTTGAAACGTCACAGTTGTGGTGAATGTTTCTGTAGCAGTCCATGTGTTTACTATGACAACGTTCATTTATAATGACGCCTCAGAAATTAAAGTAAGGTAGTCTGCTCTTAAAGGGCCCATGCTCTAAAAGCAATCATGCTACAGAGGTACATTTTGCTTTCTTCAATGTATCAACAATGTATATTTCAGGAGGTGGTCATTTTTAGTGACCACAGCATTACAACTTCAAAAATTTCTAACTAATTCCTTGAAGGTCTGAAAAATATGAAACAACTTGGATTAGATGCCAATTCCTTTTTTCTTCCTATGAAAATTTACCGAAAATTTTTTCAAGAAGTTTATCTTTCCTAAAAACGCAATCAGCTCTTAAATGGTTGCTTTATGAGTAGTCTACCTTAATGCAAGTCATTGCTACAGAGACCGACTCGCAAAGATATTAAACACTATAAATATTTCACATGACTAATTATGCAAACACAGCTTGTTGCATATTACATTCAACTGGACAACAATTCAGCATGTCAATACTCGATAGGACATACCTGGGTCCTCCACATTTATGACCGCTAATCCACCTGACTCATTAGGTTTGTCACTGTGACTTCCATGCACTTCGTAAGCAAGTTGTACATGCAGGAAATTCTGAGCCACAGGAAGGCAAAAC
Source organism: Pleurozium schreberi (assembly GCA_006891605.1). Classification (NCBI taxonomy): domain Eukaryota; kingdom Viridiplantae; phylum Streptophyta; class Bryopsida; order Hypnales; family Hylocomiaceae; genus Pleurozium; species Pleurozium schreberi. The sequence continues at coordinate 11,948 of VACF01002203.1, forward strand.
ACTCCATATCTTCAACGCTCATTCAGGAAAGAAAAGTTCATCCGCCAACATGCAAGTTAATTCCATGACATAGAAGAATTAATAGCGCATTACCTTTATACAAAATTCTAGACTTTTATGCCGTAGACTAGAAATCTGGTCCCTTGACGAAGAGGATCTAATCTTCCCAGAAAGTCATAAAATGTCCTATGACAACAAGTACATTCACTACAAGAAATTGGGTACAAACGTGACTGCAGAAAAATAACTGGGTGTCCGGAATGACTAGAAAATGTCTTTCCCTCCCTAATTGCACCAACTGGCCTCTGAAATGACTAGAATAGTCATTCTCAATTAGCAACCCGCGTCTAGAGAACAAAACTCCGCCGACTAACATTTATCATCCGCAGTATTTCGTTCACAACCTCTTGTACAGAGTGACGTGGACACGATGCCAGAGAACAAAGTGCCTGAGGTAACTGCAAAATGACTACCATATACATATGGGGACTGCGTGTAACTTCAATGTCATTAGAAAATGAGTCAAAGAGCACTTGTGAGGGCTTCTTGTAAATGTGTCCTTAAAGATGGATGACATGTTCTTAGTACTCTTTTTTTACTTTCGAAGTTGCACTAAGAAGAAAAGTAAGTACAATCGCTCTAAAATAGGTGGGAGTCATGGTTGAATACAATGATGCAACCCGAGTGGAATACAAAATTCAGGGTCATTTTGTAATATATTTAAGGGTATTTTGTCTGGTCTGTTTGCGTTCTTCCATTTTTTTTAATTATTGTTTTTTCCATTTTTTTTCCATTTTGTAATTTCTTTCTCTTTTTTTATTTTCTAATTTTTTTTCCCATTCTCTAATTTCTTTCTTTTTATCCATTTTCAACCTTTTTTTTTTCATTTTCTAATTTTTTATTTTATTTTCTAATTTCTTTCTTTTTCTCCATTTTCTTATTTATTTTTTAGTTTCCATCTTCTAATTTTTTTTTCCATTTTTTAATTTCTTTCTCTTTTTCCATTTTCTAATTTTTTTTTCCCATTCTCTAATTTCTTTCTTTTATCCATTTTCAACCTTTTTTTTCCATTTTCTAATTTTTTATTTTATTTTCTAATTTCTTTCTTTTTCTCCATTTTCTTATTTATTTTTTAGTTTCCATCTTCTAATTTTTGTTGTTTTTTCCATTTTCTAATTTCTTTCTCTTTTTCCATTTTCTAATTTTTTTTCCCATTCTCTAATTTCTTTCTTTTATCCATTTTCAACCTTTTTTTTCCATTTTCTAATTTTTTTTTTCTCCATTTTCTTATTTTTTTTTTAGTTTCCATCTTCTCATTTTTTTTTATTTTTTTATTTTCTAATTTCTTTCTTTTTTTCAATTTTCTAGGGAATGTTCAATGAGAACGATTACTTTTGAGCTTTGATGTCCGGATGGTTCTCCGTTAATCCCTTTGAATTTTCTTTAATTCTTGCCTAAGCTTCTTTCCAATTTCTTGCCTTCCATCAGGTTAGTGACGTATGCTTAGTTGTTGCAAGGGCATGGGGTAATTTTCCAAGGGCAAGGAGCCACATGAATTTGTATATAGAGGGTTCTTCATGGAATTTGGCAGCCAACATAATTGATTCAATCTTCGAACAATATGCAAGAAAGTAATGACAGAAAGTGCCACAAAATACATGAGGCCAAGTCTCAGGTATGGTTTAGCGTGCTCCGATTGACTTAGTTAACGGTTGCCTACTCTGAGGTATGAAGACCCGAACGTACGTAATTACAAAGTCACTGTTCTGGTGCACATGGACGACTGTGTCATTTCTGTGTTCATACAATAGAATGACTTCGGTTGACTTCAACGCGACTTCACAAGTCCTGCACTAGTCATTTTTACTACATTGCTGAACTACGCACTACGGAACACTATGTCACTATACTGTGACAAGCAGAACTTCAATCACATCATCTGGATAACTATATGCAAACAACCAGCCAACCTACCTACATTGCAGTGTCACACCACTGATTTCTTCACTGCACTACCACGGCTCCTGGGCCAATACGTTCTCTTCAATTGACAATTCGATGGCCCCAATTAAATTCACTGTCTGCACAGGTAGAGGCCACCTGCGAGGAGCTGTGAGCCCTGCAGTCTCCACCGTTGTGCTAATGAAGGCGTCCATGCTCTCCACTACATTGCGCTTTGCTCTAGCTTCTTTGCGTAAAACAACCTTCCATCCGAGCTTCTCTACAACATCGGAGAAGAAAACTTGAGTGGCCTGTCTAGGGAAAATGAAAGGCTTGGCCATGAGAGACAATTTATGCCGAAAGTTCACCACAAGGAAGCCAACATTGTCCCTCGTATACGTACGATTCCCTCTACTATCGAGAAGCTTCACCCACTCACACCGCAGTAGAATGATAGGGGTGTTTACTACTCCATAATCTAATTGGAGTATGTCCTTCAAAACTCCAACATAGTTCAAGGTGACGTCATCCATAGTGTCAGAAGACAATTCAAACATGGAAGCGACCCCGCTATTGTAGCTTACCAATCGGGTAGTAGTCTCATCGTCCACACGAAAGTGGTTGCCAAAGGCTGAGATTTGTGCATACCGCATTGCTCTCTGAGAAGGCTTCACGCTAAGCAACAACCAGTCCAAGTCCTTTGGGACATGCAAATCCATGTCTAAATCCCATACAATGTTGCGTATCCATTCCGCCAATATTGGAGTGAATGGACTCGCGTGTTCCTCTTCCCTTAGTCAAATCTTTCAATGTTTTGGTCTAAATGTTTTCCTTACCTAGCATAATGATGCCTAGCTAATGCATGATTAAATCATTAACGACATTGAAATATATTGTATTCTTTGTAAAATTTTGCAAATAATATTTATGTAATCCCTAATCCATATGGAAGCAATGACTTATGACAATCACTGTCAATCATTGGACCACTTTTCATCAATCTAGACATTCAATTCATATTTGAAGTACTTGGTCAAGATTTTGTCTCTCATTGAAAGATATTCTCAGGTCTTTTACAAGGCATTAGGTCATGTAACTTCCATACATAGTGACTATCTTTATTGATACTATAAAATGACTCTTAAAACTTCACTGTAACTGCAGAATTTTGGGTTTTAGTATTGCATTGAGATGATGACATAATGACATAGAAATGACTGCTTCACATCTTCTATGCTACTAGATTCAAAAATGATGTTAGAAAATGCCAAAGAAAATATCCTATTCAACTCTTTTTTCCAAGTTTGTCCGCAACTTTTGATTTGTGGCTCAGAATGTGAAACAGATTTTTGGAGATAATATAGAAATTGATTTTCCACCTTTTATTAGTTCAGATTTTTTTTTTAAAAACTAGTCTAAAATACCTAAATGAGGTTTGAAATAGTATTTGTAACACAATTTCTGCATTTTACATTATCCCACATGGTTTGTCTTGCCTCCCTCCGCCCTACTAGTATAAAACGCTTGTCATTTCATCTCTCTATACTCACATACAAAAGTGGCTTTGGAAGCCATGCAATAAATTTGCTCAATATGGTGTATGGTGTATGATGCATTGTGTATGATGTATGGTGTATAATGTATTGCTATGGAATTTCAAGAATAATCATAGGTAAATTTTTCACAATATTTTTTTTGCACACATCACCATGACTGAATAATGGTAGGTTGTTTGACTTTCCACATCCCCCAAAAGTGATCTAAACCCTAAATCCAGGTCTCTTCATAATGACTACAGATTAACTTGCCACATGTCATTCTATCAAAACAACATATAGACTCCATCGCAACTTCTAAACGACTACAAAATGACTTCCAACGTCATTGTCCACGTCAGATTTTTAATGGGTCTAATGTTACTTCAATATATCTGGAAAATGACTGGCCACGTGGATGTCCACGTCAGATTTTTAATGGGTCTATTGTTACTTCAACATGACTGGCAAATGACTGGCCACATGGATGTCCACCTCAGATTTTTGATGGGTGCGCTTTCCATATGGGAGCTCCATGGCCATTTCCTTAAGCCAATTTTTCTTTATCACTCAGTTAACAATTGACTTTTTCATCCATTACTACATCCAAGTTCTAAGCTGATGGTGATAATACGACTGCAGTCATTTGTACCCGTGACTTGTCCACAATGACTTCAGACCCCCCGAGTTGTGCCGCAGTCATTTGTGTCCGGAATGACTTCTGTGCAGTCATTCTTTGAAGTCATTTATGCACCCGATTTTTTGTAGTGATTTTCTTTCACGACAATTTCCGAGCAAAACATACAAGCGGCTTGAAAATTTGTTTACCTTCCTTGAGTTTTGTAGTTGCAACAACTCAATCTGCAAACTCCAAATTTTGGCATCTACATCCTCGTTATGGACAGGAATAACATGAGTAACCACTGCATGGTTCTCATCATTCCAAAAACCATGTCCTATTTGTGCACATACTACATGATTACGTCAAAAGTGCAACACATAAACATTCCACTAATGGCAGTGCCCATTGAAATGCTTTAAAGGACAAATACCAATGCATCATTCAAAGAACCACATTTGTGGTACACTTCATTTTTCAAAAACAACAACAACGATGCTTTCTTTGTTGTTCTCTTCAAGTTTGGATCCCTTGCACAGACATGTAACATTAATACGAACTTCTTTTACAAATCAAGTCTTTTTTTTCTTTGTCGTAGTAGTCGATATTAACAAACATAACTTAAGCTACTGTAAACATACGAGTTGGGAGAAAATTGAGTCGCACTTGTACTTCTCATTTGCCAAATCTTGCTCCTTTCCTGTCACTGCACTTTGGCTACACTCTGCGGAGCTGATCTGCTTTCTGCATTTCTTTGTCAGCTCTTCGATTTTTTTCCAATGAACAAGGCTTACGTCTTCAGCTTTCTGAACGTCCACTAAATTCTTCTTACACTTGTATTTCAATTGCATTTTCCTGTTCCTCATGAACTTGGTTGTAGACCTCTCGAACATCTCCCTTGCCCTATGTGCAAAGCCCTCAAATTCCCACTCTCCCTCCAAAGCATGCCAAATGCTGTCAACCACTTGTTTCGAATGATGGTTTATAATATCCATTATCGGATTGAGGCGTCCACACTGACCGCAAACTGCAGCACGCCATAGGTGTCTATGGATACCTCGGGCCTTTGCAGTACCATCCACAAAAAAACACGTGCAGAAGCTTCTTCAACGCCTTTCGGTTAGAAGTTAACTCCTTAGCCCTTCTTGCTCGAGTCCTATTCAACCTTCGGGTTCTAATTGACCTCTGCTGAGGGCTTTCATTTTCTGGAACAAAGAACTCTTCTTGCGAATCAGACCCTTCTCCCGCCGAAGTCCTTGTCAATTGTGTCTTTTGCTTTCGTTTGGCTTTAACAATGTTAAAAGTACTTTCTTTCCAGGTTTTAGGCGGTCCCACTTCTTCTTCGCCAAGCACCAGAGTCGACGTTGATCCCTGTTGAAGAGGTACCATGACACCCGTAGGAGGTCTGATCAAGGACGCTGTCAACTGCATTAAGGCACGGAGCACGAGTTCCTGGAACTGACTGCCGAAACTTGAAGCTATCGCGTTGCTGTTGCAGTCAAAGGGCACTGCACTTGATGACATCCCACTTTGCACTTGAGGAGTCATTGCCTGAAGTTGACTTCTCTAAAAAGAATCGTGGCTGCCTACGTCCAAATCCACTTCCACTCCATACAAACTTTCGAACGAAGAGTTTGTACTATAAGCATCTCTCATGTTGTCTTGCTGCTCCTTTACCAATGAAAGTAACTATCACCAACATGAATTTGAATATCAATACAATATAAACTCCACTTAGTAATCTCCAATTCATGCATGAGGCAGTGAATATCCTAAACATGAGCACAAAAATGTACCTGTTCAATGGCCGACGTCGCACCTTTGTCAATTTTCCTTTGCAACTCAATCTCCTTTTCTTCAGATTCTTTAAGTCTTCGAAATTTGTCATGAACTGGACGACATTTTCTTCAAGACTCTTCCAAAGGCAACGAGGACTATCCTTTACACGCCACTCTTGTGCTTCAGCGAGGCTTGCCACATCCTTCATTGACAGTCAATCGAGGCCTCTGACTTTGTGGAGCTTCTCATTCGAGCTCCTCTCTGCATCTGGAAAGGCACTTAGGAAAATGTTAAGGAATGTGCGTTGTCGATTAATCTACGTCTGAAAAGCCCTTTTTTTCCTTGTAAATCAATTTCGGGATGTTCTAACTAAATTACTATTCGTCTAGTGATCGAATTCTTATTCATCTTTTTCACTTACCTACACTAAATAGTGGATTTAGGTTGCCTTTACAATTAGGTTGCATTATGTTAAGACAGTTACTCTACAAGCCATCAAAATCAACAAATATTTCTGCAAATATTTTCATAGTACATATGTGCCTAAATTTATCTAGTTTCTTTCAATGCTCACATGGCAGTGCGATATCAGTGGCTGCTGCATGTCTAAACCTACTAGAAAAATAATATTCTACCCCCTCCGTACCTGAAAAATCTGTATTCCTAAATCCAAAATGTGGACAACCATCATAAATGCAGTTTACTTGTCACTCTCAGTAAGCCCTCACTCTACGTCTTCAACAAAGAGCAATTGATCAATCAATACGATTTGACAAAGTCTTCGAGAATAACGTCTACCTACAAACTGCAAACTCATTCTCACATGCAATAGCTGAGTTTATTTAGGAATTTGCACATGAGGTAACAACATGACTATACAGTTAGCCATTCAACATCCTGAATTTGTGAAAATAGCTAGCAAAAGCATTCTCTCTTCAATTCGGCAATAAGGGTAGTCACACCTTCTTCACTCCTCACAAACCCTTTTGTGAATGGGGATGTGCCAATTTGGAATTGCCTTTCCATTGGCTCTCCAAAGTCGAATAGTCTTCTTGTGTGAAGAGTTCTTGGCATCCCTTATTCTCCTCCAGAGGTGAATAATGGATGTGGAGAACTCTTCACACAAGAAAATTAATCCACCACCCTTGCTTTTCGCCTCAGCATTGCTCCTCCATTGCGGTTCCTTTTGTTACACTATGGTGACTTCAACACAACTTTCGTTGCATGCAACTCCATTCCCCGTTTTCATTCTCCACTCACAAGATTGGAGTGTCACACCTTCACAAATTTAGGCTATTGATTGGCTCCTCTTTTCTCTTGATCTTTAGAAATTTTTTGTGGAGTGAAGGTGTGACTACCCTAATGACAATTACTTTAGAAGAATGCAGATGTTCACCATGGTGGACATAAGGCAAGGTGTCGCAAGAATTCTAGGTTCCTCTCCACATTCATCTTCCACACCTCTTCATATGGTGTATAATACTTCAATTCCATCGTCAAGACCTAGTCAAACAACAAAATAAGGTATCTCACCTACTACTCTCATAAAAGAACTTATAAGTATAGTAAATTTGCCAATTACCGCACAAGCAAAATCCAAATTCTTCTCCGCATAAATATAGAGACTTGCATGTTTTGAAGTTGGCATGATCATTAAATGTCATCTTATGATTCACCTACAAAAATCAGAATGCAAAAATATTTCCTCCTACAAATTTTATTGCAATTTAACTCCTAAAGGACCAACATGCGTTTTTTAGCAACATAGAAATTTTGGGCACGTACATGTGAGTATGTGACTGGAGATTTGCATACTTTAGGCTGAAATTTTAATAGAATGTGGGGACGAGGAATATCTTTCATATGCTCAAATTTCATGACATTTGAAAATATGAGTCAAAAGTTATTGCACAATATGTTGTTTGTTTCTCAACTCAGGTACTCTGGGCAGATCTGAAAAAATCACTTTTTTAAGAAATAACAATTTGAAATCTGTTCTTTAGATTTATATGTACTCAAAAAGCTTTSAATCATTGCATTTCAATAGTTGAGATGAAAGTTATAAGGCTTTTTAGTTTGCAGGCAGTTATGGAATGCCTACACCAAAAAAACTTTGAAGTCCTTTATTTTACTGAAATTTCAATATTTTTGAAAAAAAAATAATGCTATTGGATGTAGATCGTTTATTACAACAATTCAACCATTTGGATTGGAGTTTTAATTTTATAACAAATTTATTAACAAGTTAGTATTTTGAATCATCCTCTATTTCTTTCTACTTACTATTTTTTCCTATATGTTGTACAACTCCAAATGATCTGAAAATTTTCATGTATGTAGCCAACTTGCCTTGAAGAATGAATCCAAAGAAGCACAACAATTTTGGACGTTTTTTCATAATGATCTGACCTTGTGAAGTGCAGCTGCCCAGTTTTTTCTAGAGCCAAAAAAAGGATTTTTGCCAGTTCAAATGCTAATATCTTGCAATCTACGCGGTAGAAATTTCTAAAATTTTTTCCACCTATTCTCAAACTAGAGTACTACAAGATCCTATGGTTACATGTGTTAGAAAGTGATATTTTCCAAAAATTTGGTACTTGTACTAGAAATGGCAGTTTTGAAGCATTTTTGGTGAGAACATAGTCAAGGAACTTTAGGGGTTAAAGAAAATGAAGTTGAAATCTAGTTAGAAATATTTTGCACCCCTTCACCACACAATGTGCGGTCATTGGGCAGTAATACAAGATTTGGTTCCAATCACAATTGAATTGGTGGTAGAATTGTGCAGTTAGTGTTTGGTAATTGGAAGGTTTTGTTGTGTGGCTATTGGAACTGTGGTAAATGGCCGGTTTACTCTATGCGTAATTCAATTGACAACACTCATAGCTTTACTCTTGTGAGCACTAAAAACAGACAACTCTGCTACCAATACTGAGGAGTTTGGTTTCATTCTAGCACTTCAAGGACTCAAAATCAGAAGTCAGCACCCTCCATGTAGTGACCACCTTCTAATATAAATAATATTTCTTGTACTCTCCGCACCCTTGCACAACAGGTGTTCATAGTACCTCTGACTCCAAGTGGACCCACCATGGCCGGCTGCTTCTAGGATTTCAAATTATACAAAGCTATAGTGTGAGACTGCGCAAACACATTCTTCTTCGATGAGTTTTGGACGTTAGCTTACTTGTTTTGCATTTTGAGAAATTCCTTTTCACCCCACGGAAAAAGAGTGCTTCAATTGTGCAGGGAATGCGCACTTCACATCATCGATGACCTCACAGTCTTCCCTCCTTTGCGACAGCAAGAAGAAGTTTGTGTTGCGATCTTCACTTGTTTGTCGGCATGGACCAGCGACCAAGTACCTCAGACGCCAGATTTTCACTGCTTGCGATGACCTTGAATGCCTAGGAGTGATCATTTGATCTTGTGCAAACGAACGTCTTTTGGGAAGTTATAAGTGCCCTTGCTCAGTGTGCAAGAGCGGAGGACGAGCAATTCTACGACAAACAATTGAAACGCACTTGGGACGCCATAGTAGAGACCCTATTCTCACGCATTCCATGCTCGTAAGTTCTGCCATGCCTCTTTTTGAATTGCATAATTTTCATTCCCTCCATTGTTGTCTCCCACTATAACTATGATCTACTGGTTGTCAGACCTAGCAGAAACTGGAATTCAATGTGCATTTTCAAGTATGAGTTAATAGAGTCGACAAAACACATAAATGCCTTACACTTGTTTGTTAGTTTTTTTCTTTTGGACACAAATGAAATGAAATTCCTTCCTCTTTCTAGTGAATCTAATCTAGGTTTAGCAAGGTCTCTCTTAATCATCGCAGTTTGAACCTTCGTTTATCTTTAACAAAGAAACTCCTGTTGACATGGCCACATTCCAAAAATGTATTGTCATTGAAATTTGTAAACCTAAAAAAGGAGGATGCAAATGCAGTCCACATTAATTAATCTTCCAGTAGACCTTTCAGATTCTTGTGGACTGCTTTCCTACCATGAACTATAGGTAAAAATAGTTAGAATACTAGAATTTCATTGCATATGGTGGGTATTGGTTGACAAAAACAGATAGCATTAGAGGTTCTTCAATTTCCTTAAGTGGAATGAGAATTTGAGGGAAATTATGCAACTGTTGTAAGAATGATAGTGTGATTACTTACATAACCTTAGTGACAAACAACCATTCCTAAAAAATTTGACCTAATTAAAAGCTGGAATTCGATACGCTAAGTGTTTTTAAATTTCTTAAAAACATCATTCATTTCGTCTTAAGCTACCTCTGATAATGCAGACATTATACACAAATAGTACTAATCACAACTCATCTGTATAATACCTCAACACCAAACTACTCATGGCATCCTTGTGACAGTCGTTAATCATATTTGTTTCTACTTGATCCTCTTATTCATTTAAAGTGAATGAAGGACCGACAAGTATACCTATAGACAAAAGAACACTCTAAAAATTGTTCAATCAAGCTAAATAAATTTCTTTCATGCTTTCATCTTGATGGAATTATATGAGTCTTAAGGTACCTCTTTGCTGCCTAATTCTCTTCTTGAAGGCGATTGATATCCTTAGTGCATAGTAGGTCGCTTTCCAGGAGAAGCCTTGCAAAGCCTTGCCTCCACCTGGTTTTGTTTTCCTCTACTAGTATGTGCTCCATATGTAATACCCTTCCATCTTCTGATAGGAGTAAACGCACATTGCAATGAAAAACAAAACTACATAAGGTAGGAGGCTCTGAAAGCAAGTAGGCATTTAAAACCACCCATATAGACTTCCCTGAAATGCATGTGAGATGGTCTTCAAATGGACCTTCTATAGTCATTGAGTGGATTGTTAAAAAAAACACTATTTTTTGCTTAGAGCCAATCATTTTCTTTGTTTTCCCGATTTCTCTGTAGAAGTTGCAAGGAAACACTTTATGGAAGACCTAGGTCACAAATAGGGACCTATGACTCCTCTTCTTTGAAAAGCCATAAGTAGTTCAAAAATGCTTCAAAACATACAAAACATCTTGTGTTACAGTGACAATCTATTTTTCTTTGTCTAAGAAGTAAGCTAAAAATATTCCCATCAAAGAAAAGGGGGACCAGCCCTTAGATGAGCTGTTTATGAGCTTCCTACCATAGCTCACCTACTTGTAGCCTACAGTTAATCTAATCATCCAGATGCATACAATTACAAGCATTTGAGCCTTGAAATTATGGTCTCTCACAAATTCAGGACTTGACTTTTAAGTCTTCCTCAACTCAATTTCATGGTCGTCATTTCACACTATTTGAAAGAGAACTATCGGCGGCAGTTGCCTTTGCAACTATAAACTAAGTGTTTAATACTGTTGGTCATGCTTCTAGTAATGGCAGGCTCATGCATAATTCTCATTGGTAGATTCCTGCAATATTTATTTTGTAGATTTTGGGATTTGCTGGGGATTGTATGCAACACTCTTATCTTTTGAATTTATGTTTCCAAATTAATTCATTCTTTACCTACAAAGTCCTAGACTCATTCTAATTCATAGACACCAAACGTAATCATGAAAGGATGATGGTCACGAAACAAAAAAAAAAAAAGTGAAATTTTGTTATAGAAAGTCACACTGTTTAGTGAAATGGAAGAGAACGCCAGGACAATTGTTTTGGTAGGCAGTGCCTTTGTACTCCACCTTGACAGTGTTAGCCTTCAATTTCTTGGTCCATTCTCTCCTCCGATTTAAGAAGTTGGAAACTAAAACTTCTTAACCTGCTAATGTGCTTGTTACCCTGAACAATTTGGGAATTTTTGTTGTACCTTGTGCATTATATCACTTCTCATGAAAGTGATTGTGACCACGTTATTGACATTGACTTTGTTGTGTCATCAGCCAGAGGACACAGATTCTAAGTTCTTGAACTTCGGAGACCTTGAATAGCCTGACCCTCCTGCCGATGAAAACATTCAAATTCCAATGCAAGAGAACTTTGACGAAGCATTTGACTTCGATAGGCTCACATCAGAGTGGTTCCATCGAGTTGATGAGAGGAGAGAAAGATTTCCGTTCCATGACGAGGTTGATGAAGATGAGAGTGAAGATGTTGCAGAATTGGTGGCGGATTGCACTGATCCAGAGATGGAGGAATGGATGCAACAAAGTCAGGTACCTCTTTATCAGGGATCTAAAATATCAGCGCTAGCGTCCGTACTTATTTTGATGAACTTGGCGCATCTTCATAATGTGAGCAACTCCTTCATGGATGAGCTACTGTTGTTCTTGAGATTAGATGTGTTGCCGCCATCTAATAGAATACCCAAAACTCGACAAGAAGCCCGCTATTTTATTGATCATTTGGGCCTATTGTTTTCCACCATCCATGCTTGTTGGAATGGATGTGTTCTATTTTGGAAAGATTGGTCGAGTCTTTCTGACTCTCTCACTTGCAAACAATCCAGATACGTTAAAGGTGGCAATTCCATTCTTGTCAAAGTTTTTGAGACATTTTCCATTGATTCCAAGGCTGTTGAAAATGTATCAATGTCGCGACATAGCTACCCTGATGATGTGGCATGCAAAAAATCCGTCCTTTGATGGGAAAGTCAGATCAGTGTTAGATAGCCCCGCTTGGAAAGAGGTGAAAAAGATAGATAGGGCATTTTCCGATGACAATAGAAATGTGAAGCTAGGGATAGCTTTGGATGGAATGAATCCCTTCGGAGATAAGTCCACAAGACACTTTACATGGCCTGTTTTTCTTTTAAATTACAACTTGCCAGGGTGGTTGGTGACAAAGCATTTCTTTGTGATGTTGTYGTTGTTGATTCCTGGAAAACAATCAGTGAAGTCAGATAATATTGATGTTTACCTAGAACCACTTGTCAATGAGTTGCTTCTGCTATGGAATGGGGTGCCAGCAGTAGACATGTCTAACAATCCACATGGTAGTGCTTTCACACTTTGAGGGATGTTGTTATGGACAATTCATGATTATCCTGCATATGGGTTAATATCTGGATGTGCCACAAATGGATATCGGGGTTGACCTATATGTGCCCTTCAGTAGATTCTAGATTTTCAAAGAGTTTGAAGAAAAATATCTTCCAAGGGCATAGTAGGTACTTGCCTTAGAATCATCCTTTCAGATTCATGACCGATGCCTTCAATGGAAAAGAAGAGCACAAATGCAAACCACCTAGAGTATCGGGTGTTGAGCATAAGAGAAGAGGTCAAGCCAGAGAGAGATGGTTAGCTATTGGTGGGAAGGCGGGCATTGAGAACGGTCCAGTGAAACGAAATGGTGTGAAGCGGCACTCTGTGCTCTTCAAGTTGCCTTATTGGGAGGTAAGTGGCTTTGTACATTATATCTCCAGTAGATTACATAGAGTGAATTCTATTTGACATTCATTTACAAAATGAATGGTACTTGCCAAGCAGCACCTTCACTTTCATGCTTGAAGTTCTACATATTTTTTATTATAAAAATAACCTTATATGTTCTCATGTTTTCTTTTCTTTTCTYTTGTCCCTTCTTTGCAGAGATTACTTATACGGCACACTCTTGATGTGATGCATTGTGAGAGGAACTTTGTAGAGAATCTGTTGAGTACATTGCTTGGATTGAAGGATGGTCCTCCCATTAGAGATGATATGAAGGAAGCCGGTTGTAAGAGAGCGTTGTAAGATTCCATATACCCAAATAACCCAATGCACCGTATATTTTGTCTAAGGAGGATAAAAAAAGGCTCATTGAGAGACTCAGGAATTATATAAAAACTCCAACGGGGTACATGTCTAACTTAAAGTCAAAAATAGCACTGGATGGATCAATTCATGGCTTTTCAAGTCATGACTACCATGTGCTTATGCAAGACATTCTTTCTGTTTGTGTTTGAGATTTGTTGCCTGACCAAGTCACAAAAGCAATTTTACAAGCGAGTTCTATTTTTAAGAGAATGTGTTTGAAGGTGCTTGATCCTATGCAGATGCAGTCCATGGATGAAGAAGTGGCGATCGCACTTTGTTCATTGGAACGCAAATTTCCACCTTCATTTTTTGATCCAATGACACACTTGCTTGTGCATTTGGTGGAGGAATTGCAGTTGTGTGGTCCAGTTCATAATCGGTGGATGTATCCACTAGAGAAGTACATGAAGTATATGAAATCGTACGTAAAGAATAAGGCACGACCGGAAGGTTGTACGGCCACTGGCACGGCCATGGAAATTGGTCTCGGATTATCAACTGAATATATTTTGGAGTGTGAATCCATCTGTAAGCATGTCTGGGATGCGGATGAAGAAGCAAGAGACAGTGGCGAGGTTGTCAGCACATCTTATAAGAATCGAAATCTAACCATTGAAGAGCGGCAGTGGGCTCACTTGTGTGTGCTTAATAACTCTAGTTGCTTGGACGTACTAAGACAGTGAGTTTTCAACTTAATTTGACACTAATGTTATCTATTCCYCATGAACTTCGATTTTTTCTTGTAAAGTGGTTTGCCCTCTCGTTTTTTCCAACATTTTGAGTGTAAATCATTTTTGAGTGTAGTAGCATGACATTTAACTAGCAACAACGACTATTGATGCAAATATGTTGGTGCTACTGAATCAGGACTCATAAGTGCTTATCGCTGGAGGTTTCAAATGCCCGAGAATCTTATAGACAAGGAATACATCCAAGGCAAAGGAGGCGGATGGTGTATCCGGTGGAATTGAATGCAATTCCGGATTTTTCACAATGGTTGCGAGATGTGGTTGAAGCAGGGATTGAGACACTTGCGGAAGATGTTATTGACTTGTCCATGCCACCAAACTTGAAAACAAGGTCTTTCAAGTTTATGAAAGCATATGATAAGTATTTCTGTGTTTCAAGTGCAGAGATGAAGTTGGTGACATCAAACTCGGGAGTCGCTGTGACATGCGAGACTGAACAACGTAGTGGTGTTGCCGACCAGAGTTCCATATCAGGGGCACTGACGTACTTTGGTATAATAAAAGAAATCATAGAGTTGGATTATGGACGATTGAAGCCGGTAAAGATGTTGTGCGATTGGATGGTTCCAATTATGAGAGGGCCAATGGCATGCGTCAAAAAAGACAGATATGGTTACACTTTGGTGAAATTGAATAGAATTATGCGACGGTCCATGAATTCTTTCGTTTTCCCCTTACAAGTATCCCAAATTTTTTTCTCATACTGTTGGGAGGAGCCAGAGTGGTCAGTAGTAATTCATGCTGATCCGAGGTCTGTAAAGGTACTTCAGGACATTCACACGAAGAGCGTGGAAGTAGTTTCTAGCATTGAAGTGGGAGTTTTTCACTAATAGAAAAAGGCCTATAAATAACTACAATATATGACTGAAAACCCAGTAATTTTGGACATATACGACTGTAGTGTGACTGCAACATCATTTTCAATTTGCAGTAATTGTGGACCAGTTATTTCTGACAATACAGTCATGTAAGACAAAGGGGTTATTTGTCATCCGACAGCTGATGTGGAACTTCATCAGGTGACTTGCTGACTGGATGAATGATGTGGATTCAACTTCTAACGAGGCATGAATGACATGGATAGAGCCGGTGAGCTGGCTTTTGTGATGTGGCGGATTAATAAAGTTTGAGATGTTATTCTAAATCTGACATGTCCTCTAGTTGTGTAGTCATTGTTCAGCAATGCATGTGCTAGAAAGATATGGTGAGTCCTACCATGGATGATGTAGCAAGCATTGATTGGCTGGTTTGGAGTCACTTCCACATGTCTATCCATTATAATAGTATTTTTTTGTAGTAAGTTATTCCTTTGTGTATTGAGCTTCATTCTATGACTACTACAGTAATATGATTGTAATACTGCAGTTACAAATATAAAATATAGTTGTAGAAACAGATCCATTCCGTAGTCATCCAAGCGAAGAATTATTGCATAGTAGTTGTTCTTTCATGTATTGGTCTCCATCCTATGACTACAACAATAATATGATAGTAATATTGCACTTACAAATAGAAAATGTAGTTGTACAAAGAGTTCCATAATTCCATTCCATAGTCATCGAGCAAAAAATTACTGCTAACCAATTATTTCTTCATGTATTGAGTTTCATTCTATGACTACTATAGTAATATGATAGTAATAATGCAGTTACAAGTACAGAATGAAGTTGTACAGAGAGTTCCATTCCGCAGTCATCCCACGAAAGAATTACTGCAAAGTCACTACAAATAGAAGGTTGCAGCGCATGGACTGCAGTCATTTACAACACGATGTATCACTATGAATGACAATGGAGAAGATGTGAGCAACAATATGACACCCTAAAGAGTGATAGGTACAATGGTCACGCAACAAACCAAAAAGTGACTCCATTAGCTTAAACTTTTACACACTAGCTAGCTTTCAACATCTTATTCATTATATAAGATGATTCATGGAACAACGTTGCCATTACAAATGATATACTGCGTAATGGCTACAAATGCGTACCTTCACTTCCTGTACTTCTACAAAATTGCAAAAGCCATTGTAGGATACTCTCCTATGTATATGTAGTATGCCTTTCAAGCCAAGGAAAAACAACCTTCTTATGTAGATATATGCGTTTACAAGCCATTATAAGATAGTATGCTAAGTATATGTAATATGCCTCCAAGCTCAAGGAAAAACAACCTTGCTACATATAGATATAAGCATAAATATGTGGAAGTCACCTTTCAATTCACCAGTTTCATGTACTTTCCGTCCCAAAGTGCATTGAAAATGAGCACATGCTTCAATTTTGTCTGCTGCGCATCATCATTGGGAAACATAAGTGACACAAGTGGCCATATCACGTCCATTACATCCACTTTGAACCATGAGGTTGGAATGTCCATAAAATGGTATCTATGCTCCTCCACAAGCCGCTTATGACACCCAAAGCCATAGCTTGCTTAGGCTGCCTTGGATTGAAGAGCATCACCTGCTGCCCCATAGAGAACTGTAGATAGAAGCACAATGGAACTTTGAGNAAATATGTGGAAGTCACCTTTCAATTCACCAGTTTCATGTACTTTCCGTCCCAAAGTGCATTGAAAATGAGCACATGCTTCAATTTTGTCTGCTGCGCATCATCATTGGGAAACATAAGTGACACAAGTGGCCATATCATGTCCATTACATCCACTTTGAACCATGAGGTTGGAATGTCCATAAAATGGTATCTATGCTCCTCCCACAAGCTGCTTATGACACCCAAAGCTACAGCTTGCTTAGGCTGCCTTGGATTGAAGAGCATCACCTGCTGACCCATAGAGAACTGTAGACAGAAGCACAATGGATTTTGAAAATGATTAACAATACACAATCATGAGCCTTACATGAAGAAGAGTAGCAAAGCAAAAACAAGTTGTTAATGACTAGTATTACGTGCTTGGTAGTCATCATGTAGTCATGTACTAGTTTTTATTTAGTCATTTCTCTAGAAAATGAATACTGCAAAATGCTGGGCAAGGAGTACAGAGTCATTTTACAGTAATTGTGAAGTAATTGAACAAGAAAATGACTAAAACACCTCTAAAATCATTCCTTTGGAAGGTGTGCACAATGGAATGCTAACTTCAGTAATGCAAACTCTCAATATTACCTTTGGAGTGATTGCCTTCCGATCGACAATTGCCTTTGCCACTTTTGTCTACAAATTCCAAAAGGAAACTTAGGATCATACTTCACAACAAGGATATCACTAAGAAGGATAAAGATTTTCTGGGATTGGATGCAATTGGGACCGGGTGCAACTGGAATTGGGTGCAACTGGAATTGCTGAGAGCCCACTTTGCACTACACATTCTCCAGTAAACCACAAAAACAACAAAGCAAACCAAACTTCACTACATCATAGAACATTGCTTACAAATGTATATGAATTTGTGGACAGCGGGAGTTTTTTTGAACTTCAAAACCTTTACTAGTATGGATAGAATATAATACTTGGCTGTTGTCGCTCATCACTTGCCTCCGTGTTGTCTAATCCTGAAAAGCTGCTCATTCTGCACTGTTTCTTCAACTCCACCACTGCCTGCTCCACAGCTCTCTTTGTAATGCAACACCTCTCCACGTTGAAGTTCCTTGCTAGCCGTTCACTTCAACACAGTGAATCTGCTAGCTACTGGCTGCTCCGCCGATTTCCGTTGTGCCTTCTTGGCAAAAGCCACAAGCTGTGCGTTGCTAGGCCTTGTTGACGAGGGAAAGCTCTAGAATACCAAGGAAGACATCAACCGCTACAGAGTGGCGAGTGTTAGTACGTCCTTGCTTGCCAATGTGCACATGCGACAACAACTCTTTCCAAGCAAAAGGCGGGGTCTAGGGTTTGGCGCTGGTACTCCCTTCATTTGCCATAGATGTCTATGTGACTCCAACACGACACACGGACTCCAGAAATGGCGGGTGTTCTTCAAAAGGACCCTTTCCTGGAACCACTAAATGACTATTGTCTCACTGTCAGAATTCCATTGGTAGACTGTATGACAGTACTAACACTGCAGAATGACTAGAAAATGACACTATAGTTACAATGCAACAACTAGCAGGAGAGCAAGAAAGCACGCAGAAAAGGTTTTGCTTACCAAGGTGTTCTGTTTCTTCCTGTTTACAGCTTGTATGAGTGTGGGGCACCAATTTGAACAAATAAGAGGAGCACCTAAAAGGATACTGAAATGCAAGGATAAAACACACTAAAATATGACATATAATACTTAAAATTGAAGGCAACCCGTGGTAGTAATAGACTCTACTACACTGGGAGGAACGCAAAACAATTTATCTCGCAAAGTAGGGTTAGTTATACAACTATGACCATACTCAACACCTCAAACCCTCGCCAAAACCTGTTTTGCAAAGTCAAGAGCACCGGCCCTCATTGCCTTGCCAACCGCTCCCTTCGTAAATTGACCACCCTATAGCCAAATGAAGAATCCATGGGTCAATTCAATATTGCCGGGAATTTCATTTCACAACAACCCTGAGGTTTGAGATGTTACCAAATGGTTGTTACGACACTGAATTTACAAGATGGAAAGATGAGAGGATTGGCTCCACTTCATATCGACAAATTAGTATTTTAGAAGCAAGTACATCGGATATCACTGAAATAAAAGCTTTCATACAAAGCTCTCACGTGTTTTTCACAAGTGCAACATTGTCAAATACCGTTTTCTTTTTGTACGCCAACTCCACAAATTTGTCCATTGCAAGTTTTTTGCATGCCCTGCAATCAACATTTCAAATGAGATAAGATTATCAAATTTTTTGTTTGAATATGACTTGGTAGAAAGAAATGCTTTTGAACCGAGACAAAAGGGAAGTAAAGCTCAGACATTAGAGATCTGAAAACATAAGACATAAGACCGGAGCATATGAGATCTGGACAACCACATAGAATAATGATGGAGAAAAATAAGCCATACCTTTCCTCAATCTCAAGTCTCTCTAAAGCAGCACTTTGAAGCTTGCACTATCGCTCCTTATTGATCAAGACTTGTCTGTGAAACACCAATCACTAACAGGAACCATGAACCAATAATTTGCATCACAATTCACCTTTCGTTCCTGAATGACATAATTCAGAGTGGACTCCTAGCTTATTAGTAAGATTGTTTTGCAATCTACTCAGCTCTTCGCTGATTTCATCCTCTTCCAACTCATTGAGGTTATGTTGATAGCATTCAGAGCACTAGAAAAGTTAGTCTCCAATCACATTGGAGTACAAGATCCATGAAGTTGTTCAGGGATTACAAGTTTAGTTTTTAAAAAAGTGCCAAAATTAATTTGATTTTGCAACAAATATGGAATCAGTTAGCCTTCAAATGGAAATCTGTATTTGTCTGTCTGCTTCAGATAATCCTTCTTTGTAATAGCTTCCAAATATGGCAAACATCTACCCTTTAATCTAACTCCTGGCTTAACAGGAAAGAGAGGCAAAACGGTAGTAACAAGCTCCAAATTTGAGTCCCTTCAACATACTATTCTCACAAAGAAATCATCCCAAGATTCCAAGCTGATTCCATTTGAGGTTTGATGCCTTCCTCTAAAGAATGATGCTAAAAGAACTCTAAAAGATACACACTTCTTGAGATTCAGAATCCGAGTCTAAGGAGGCATTTTTCTGTCACTTAGTTTATTTGTCATCGTACAAAAACTAGAATTCTTGCTAGTACAAAGCACATTGTTCTTAACACAAAAAGAGCAAAATCCTTAGCACAAAGAGCAAACTAAGAGAAGTTCCAATAATCCTTACAAAGCTTCACAGTGAGGACATCCACCCATCCTCTTATTCAATTTTAACTCTAGCAGAAGCTAAATGCAAAAGAGGTTTGTGCAAATCAATGATGAAATGACCTTGTTCTAGGAAGCCCAAATCAGATAGCCACTTTATAAAAACTGAGAGCACCAGATGGCCGCATGTATGGTTCCTCGCATAATGTACATCACTCAACACTTTAAACAAGCCTCGTATGCACGCCTTGATTCAGAGCATGTCGAGCTAGATTAATTCCCTCACAAATTTGTTCGAGGTTGTGGATGCCCTAAAATTTTGATCATTTGCCACTACAAGAACAAGGATTTCAAATTTTACCTTAGACCTCAGTCCTTCGTTGGTTAGGGTTTTAATTTTTTGGGGATTTCAAGCACAAGACCTAATGAATTCAATAGCTAAGGATAGAATTTTCTGCTGCAGTAGGCTACATCACATCACCTTGCAGCCACCACTATCACAAGTACTGCATTCTCAATTGAGTTTGAGAGCATTGGAGGGAGCAAGGAGAAGCTTACTTGGGATATTTCTCGTTGAGCAATTTTTTAAACCCCTCTCTCTAATAGTCCCTACGCCCTAAACTAATGCTGCAGCTCCCTGAAGTGTATCCTTGGCAGTGAGCGTTCTTTCGGGTTTCTCAAGATTTGTTGCCACTCCCCAAGCGATATCCAAACACTCCTCCGAAGTTCTTCCTCGTTCAACCATTTTTCTTTGCTAGGTCCTGCTCGGATAGCTTCTTTCTTCTCCGATTGGCTCCCTCTTTTTATTGTAAGAGATGGAAACCTGTACAAGCAAGAATGGCCTCCAAAATCAAACGTCCTGACAGCCAACCACCCTCAATTCCTCAGTGTGCTTGTCAAAATGAGGAGCTGGTGTCAAAGAAGTCTGATGGTTAGGGTTTTTGCCCGCAGCCGCCAGCAAAACACAAAATGAACGCCACGCGGGTACCTCGGTAGATGGCATCTCTTAATGAGGCCTTTATGATAAAAAAAATAAATGACTGAAGCATAACTCTTGGGATATACATTTCCAGAAAAAACAAAGAGAAGACTCACATATCACTGAAACATGACTTCTGTCAATCGTGCTGGAGGTCTACCTACACGCCATAGTTTCCAAGAGAAGTCTAGACTCTTGAGCGACACCACTTGCAAGAGGATTAATATCATGTACATACGTTTTTCAGAAGTCATGAAGATGTGAAATAAGCTTAACTTACAAAGCAACATGCAGCAGCCTGCCGGAGAGATCTTAGTTTCTTAGCCACCTCTTTTACATTTGTGTCACGTGCTAACTCATATGCTGATTTCTCTTCTCTACTATAGTGTGACATGATTAGGTTCTATAAATACACTGTGCATGTGCTACGCAATTGAAATACTATGGAGAAGTTCTCAAAAGTGGCGAGGTGTGCAAGTTAGGAGCAGAAGGTGGAGAAGACACTTACAAATGTGGAGGCTAAAAAAGCAGGTTAGAAACAATGAGGACAAGTGCTGCACTGCTGCCTAATTGTTTGATTGTCTCTTTACTTGCATTTCTAGTTGAAATGTTTGATGTATGTACTTGAGCATTTACAACAAAGTTAGATCTACTTGTTAGGGTGCTCTAAATTATCTAATACTTAGGTAATCCCCAGTTATACAACATACTAATACTACAAAGAACATTATGGAAATTGTTTTTTAGGCATGATAACGTGGCAGTCATAGACATTGATGACACTTCATTGCTACAAGTAGGATGTCATGAAGAGGCCGTTTTGTCCGTGAATGGTCTACCCTCAAACTGAACTGATATTGTCATAGGCAAACTTGCAGCCTCTTTGATTTTTTTAGGGTCCAAAAAGTGAATTTTCTCACTTCAAAAGCTTGTAATATCTTGTAATCTACACAATGGAAAATTTTGAGATTTTTTTCGCATCCTCTCAATTCAAATATTGTAAGGTGCTTCAATTAGATGTATCTAAATATGTTTTTGGTCTATAAATTTATTTGTTTTATAAATGGCAATTTTAGAGCATTGTTTGAGAAAGTATAGTCACGGAATTTGATGGGCTAACTTAATAACATAATACTAGCCACGTCCCACTAAACCAGGTTAGAAAGTTGTATTGCGCAAAGAGGCACGATCGAGACGAGAGGTTCTTGACACAACGGATGCGTTCATTACCACAACAGTGGAGTGCAATAGTCTCACTGCTCCAATGACTGTTCCAAACCCGCCAATTTGTGTTTCTCTAGTAGGCACCATTGAACTGTTTGCCCAAGATCATCTCCTGGCATCTGCAAAGTTTTGAGTAACTTTGTTTAGAACTTGTTCAACTTTTCCATGTCATTTGAATATGGAATGCAAATGCTAATGCTCCTCCATCGTACTACCATACCTTCATGTGTTGAGGCTAAAAAATGCATGTTGTCTAACTTGAAGGAGAGGGATGAACTACTTTAATCAATCCTCAGTGGAATTTAATCTTCTACAAACAATCACTCTGAAATGATTGCAACTTAGTGACATGGTAGTCGCAGCTATCCCATTCATATAACTATATAACTCTACCAAGAAACAAATTGTCATTGAAAAAATGATTGCACCATGGTTGAAGTGCTAAACCAACAACTGTCCTACTCAAACATGCCAACTTGGAAATATAAATGTCTCAATTTCCTTCAAATTCCACATTGTAGTTGATGTTGTCATGGCATAGTCATTCAATAGTCATATATTTTTGCGGATCATTCTTCAACAACTATAAAATAACTACGCAGATTCTATATCACCAATACCAATGAGGTGCAAATGAGAAATTGTTCATTCAGAATTCTTCGTTCAGATTTTCATCCTTTTGTCATCTTGCAGTTATTTAAATGACTATTGCATGACTATACTACTCAGCTGTTGCATTTTTCGGCCATTTTTTGTGCCTATAGTCACTGTTTGGTCATTAGAGGCACCTAGTCATTCTTTTACCGGTTACAGAACACCCTGTTTTCTACTAGTGTTTGTGGAAGACATGTACAATGTTGAAGGACATTTTGCACATGACGAAAGTGAAGTTGGTGCGGGTGGAAGGGAACATGTGACGGAGGAGGATCTCATAGCCGCAACTGCAGCTGTGGAATATGAAGCGCAAAGGTTAGAGGAGGAAGGATCGGACGATGACATGTTCATGGAATCTGAAGGGGATGAAGATGAAGTATTTTGTGACTGATGGTGCTTTGCCGCATGAGGAATGTCTTTAGCTTTCTGTCCTTGTAGGAATTGTTGAGGTTGATTTCACGTCTATTTGAGGCAAGAATTCCGTGGAGAAGAGATACTGAAAATGAATTTAATAGATTTGATTGCCTCAGTTTTAAACGTTGTGGGCATATGACTTAAATTTCTACCTTGTCCAAGACAGTTGATGTGAATATATAACAATTGTGAATCTAATTTGGAAAGAGATCTATTTTGTTAGTGAAAGTGGGACTACTAGACTCCATTGTTTCTTCTTTCAAAGGGCAATAAGTGCAACAATTCCTTTGTTATCTGTTGTATGAAGGGTATCAAATTTGTAGGAATAGGATGTCAAAAGTTTCATGTTCCTATGACACTCAATCTTATAATTCAGTGTACGGTGGAACATTCTATTTCACGACAAGGAATGATGTCACTTTCATTAGTCCAATTCACGGAGTAGCCAGCTCTAAACCTTAGGTTTTATAGTCTTGAATAATGTAATGGCACGTAGTTACATTCAAATGCGTTTGTCACTTTCCAATTTTTCAATATGTCAGGATTCGATGCAGATGATAATTTGTTAATTTGATAATTTGGTGCGGACAAAAACTTCAGGTTCAAATGGAAATATGAGGAAGGAAAGTGGAAAACTTGATTGATGCCGTAGA
Source organism: Pleurozium schreberi (assembly GCA_006891605.1). Classification (NCBI taxonomy): domain Eukaryota; kingdom Viridiplantae; phylum Streptophyta; class Bryopsida; order Hypnales; family Hylocomiaceae; genus Pleurozium; species Pleurozium schreberi. Next base: position 35,990 of record VACF01002203.1, read on the forward strand.
ATATCAAGAGGATTGCTTTACACCCTCTATGAACTGTGAAAACATAATGTCCACAAGCGGAGGGCAAGAGAAATCATAAAATACTGGATGGTGGATAAGTCACGCTGAGTACCGTGGCTCATTTTTAGTTTATTAATAAAGCTCATGGCAATGAGTCGAGGAAGGTAGTTTCTCGTTACAATTAGACCTACTTTGTGAGAGCATTAGCATTCAAACATGTTTGTAAGCTTTATAGAGAGCTCTTATTCTTTTAAATAAGGGCAACAAGTGAATTTTCAAGTCAAAAATCCATACATCACAGAAGTAAATCTTCACACTCATTCGGGGCATGAAGATATATATTCCTGGAACCTTTTTCTTCGTATTTAAGTAATTTAACATTCTTTTTTTTCGTAACAAATAAAATAATTAAATTCCATGCAATTATTTTTCTAGAACTTCCAAAGTGCAATTTAAAACAACTGAGCAGTCTTTCTTCTTGCTGAAATTGTGACGTCTGCACCGACAAGGTGGTGTTATTTTATTGATTTCATATTTGATTTCAATTCACTTTTGTTGTTCAAGTAAAAAAGCTTTCACATCTCAAGTGAGAACAGTAGAGAAAAATGCGGTTGCAGAACTTGTAACTTCTCTGTTACCATTTGTAAGATGAATTAATTGTGACAAATCCTTGACAATTCCCCATTTTGTACTTTGGTAACAAAAATTAATTATTTAATTCAAAAATCACACAATTTTTTTTTTCATTTCGACGGTGGCAACGCCATTGGGCGCACTACTGCATCCAGTAACAGAGAAGTATGTGCTTCCTTAACTTTTTGGTTGTGACATCGGAAGTTTTTCCCACGCAACCTTTCTTTCTGGGTCAACTTTTTGGAAAGTCTAAACCCAACAAAATACATGGAACGATTCCTTAAATTCCTAGTGCCTGTGAACAGCCTTGCACTCAAACCGTTAATGAACTTCTTCAAAACCCTCATGTGACCGATTAGGATCTGGAGCCTTCCATTTATTGATTTCYCCAATGAGAACGGTACTTCGAGCAATTGACCCCGACTTTCAACAATTTCATACTTAACTTTCCTCCTTAAAACCACCTCATATCTTGTAGTGTATAAGTACACCTATGCAATATGGACTTTGTTTAAGTAAAGAAGACTCCCAATTATCCCAAGAAGACCAACATCTTTTTTCACAAATTGTTGGCAACCTTATGCATACTATTGTTAACACAAGACTTGATTGTGCTCATATTATTAGTAATTTGGCCCAATAGCTTTCTACTCTAGCTGAATCACATATTCAAACACTTATACATACATTAAGATATATTAAAGGCACTTTAACTTATGGAATCACCATACAAAATCTCCACAAAGCCATTTTCTTCATAAATACTCTAATGTCAATTAGGCTGGTTGCAAAGATACTCGTTGCTCAACTTCAGGGCTATTATTTTTCTTCTAGCCAATAGAATTATATCCTAGGGCAGCAAGAAGTAGAAGTCCATAGCCCCTTCTTCTACAAAGTCAGAATACATGGCATTAGCATCAGCTACTCCTGAAACCATCTAGTTAAGAATTTAACTACTCCAAGAACTTGGATTTCCACATCCTCATCCAACACCTATCTATTGTGATAGTCAAAGTGTTATTGCATTAAGTATCATTTTCATTCTAAAGATATTGATACTCAATATTACTTCACTCATGAGAGAGTTCTTGTCAAAGAAATTGAACTGCAATTTATTTCTAAAGTTGAAATGACTACTGATATAATTACCAAGTCTTTATCACATGATAAACATTTTTATTGTATGAATAAGCTTGGAATGTTCTCTATTTCACCTCCATGTACGTATAAGAAAATTGCATTTTTGGTCATGGGTCGTTGCAAGAAACACTTACTAGTTTTGTCTCAAAATGGCCTATTTTCATGAGTCCTGTGACTTTTGGAATAATAATTTTTTAAATAAAATAAAATATAGATAATTTGAAGAGCAATGAGAATATTATGTCTCCTAAAATTCAGACCTAAGAAAATTTACCTCTAAAAGTTATGCACAAAAAAAAGACAATGGAAAATACAATGAAAGTAGATACTTTTTTCTTTTCTTATATGTACATGGAGATGAAATAGAAAAAGACTTCAAAAAAATAAAACAAAAAAAAACACTTTTTGTAAGTTAAAGAACGGATTAAAGAGGTCTGGGTGCCTAGTTCTACCTATTTCAACATGCATGTACAATTAATCAGGTCCAATAATCTTATAAACTTCCTATTGTGCCATTAAAAGAATTTTGCATACTACAAAATACAATTGGCATTTTTTGCTTTGCACAATTAACATTCAATTTTTAGCCAATCCCAATTAAGCACACCAAATTTTAGTTTAGAAAAAATAAAACTCCATTTTGGATGAATTGTGTTTTTTTAATATTCATGGTTTGATATATATGATAATTGATTGAACGGACAGTGGTCCTTTAGGAGTTAAAGTTAAAAAAAAATTTAAATTAAAAACCATGTGAAAATTTAGGTTTTGACTTTCAAGATGCCTATGGGCTATACAATGTCCTTTAGGGATTAAATAAAAAGCAAGCTCAAGCATGTACTATTGAATCAAGTCCAATAATCTTACAAATTGAATTGTCGATTGTGCCATTCAAAGATTTTTGCATCCTATAGAATATAATTGGCATTTTTTGTTGTGTACAATGTACAATCAATTCACTTACACCATCCCAATCAATTACGCACACTTAATATAGTTCCTAAATGGGAATGAAGATCTAATTACAATAAGGAGACATTTGCTTTTCAAAGTCATGGCATTGTTTGAAGAATAACTTTGTCATGATACCATAACTTTAATTCCTAAAGGACCACTGTCCGTTCAATCAATTATCATATATATCAAACCATGAATATTAAAAATCATGAGATTGTTATGCTTTTCAAAGTCATGGCAAAGTTATTCTTCAAACCCAATGATGAGATTTAGCAGGTATCTATGGCCTCAATTTTTGTCCTAATTTTTTGAAACTTTTTCTAGAAGATAGAAAAACTAATTAACTCTGTGAGAATATATTTTTTCTTCTATTGGTGCTCGGGAACAAAAGTTATGCCCGAATAAGCTCAAAATAGGGGAGAGGGGCAACCAATTTCTTTTTAATTAATTAATTAATTTTCTCATAGATTATRTTTTTGCCTACATAGAAAGATTTGATTGATTCCATTTGGATTTGTTATGAGAAAGTTATGGACAATCTTGTTTTTTGGGCAATCTAAGCATTTTTTTGGAAAAAAATTGTTGGATTCATTTTGTAATGTGATTTTTACAATTTTTCAAAAAATAAGGTTCCACATGGTTTAGTTTTCTTGCTAGAACAATCTCATCATTGGGTTTGAAGAATAAAAATTTAGTTTTTTGAATTTATTTATTTTTTCTCAAACTCTCAACTCAATTCTCCACAATAAAGTTTTGAAGCTCAAAAATTTATATTGCAAAAAACTAAAGTTAAGAAGGTTCAATGTCAAATGATCCAGTTCTGTAGTGTGCTAAAAAATTTGTTTTTTCACTTTAAACACAAAGATCTTGCAATCTGTATGGTCAAAAAATTTGAAATATTTACCACACATTTTCATTCTACTTACGTGTAAAATCCTACGGATAGATGTGGAAAAAAAAACAATTTTCAAGTTTTTGAACTCTTTGCTATAAAAATGGAAGTTTTGAGTGTTTTTTGCATAAAAAAGGCCTTGGTCCTTAAAGGTTGATAAAAAAGATGTAGCTCCAACAATCTATATTTTACTCCATTTGAATTTTTTTGGTGACACTTTGAAGATAGTATCTTGAGAGCTCATAATGCATCACTTTTGAACTTTTCTATTGCATTTCTTTTGGTGTAAGCACAAGGAGTACATCATTTAAACCACGGTGTTTTCCACTGCCATAGTTGTAGGGCATGGTTGGCAAAAAATAATTCTAAAAATAGATGCCAAAATTCTAGAGAAGTATTTTTTTTCAAAAATTAAAAAAATTGTATAGTGAAAAAGAAGAATATTGGAAAATTTCTATTTTCTAACATCAGCCAATTTTTTTTTTTTTTAAGAAAATAAATATTTGGTAGAGAGATGCCAACCCTATCCTACACTTACGATTCTATTTCTATTTTTCTTAGAATTTTCATACTCCATAGGTACTATTTAAAAAAATTGTAATATCTAAGATTTTTACAAAGATTTTTTGCAAATAATACAAAATTCAATTTGATATTTTTAATTATGAGAAACGAGATCAAATTTTAGACATATGTTACTACTTGCAAAAAATATCAACAATTTCAATTATGTGATTTAATGTAGAAATCTAATGAAGTTTGACCAAGTCTCAGACGGGATTTCAAAGGTAAGGTAAGAGAGCCTATTGCGGTTAGAATGTGGAGTTTGGCCTCACACTAATGTTGAAATTTTTCAATTTTTTCCCTACTTAAAGACAAGTAACAAGTGCAATTGATATTAAATTTTTTTGATAAAGTATGAATTTGCTAGGAATTTTTGAAGTGTTCGTTTCTCCATGGCCCAACAGGATCTGTAGACCACCCCATAGCCAACAAAATCTGAATCCATGATGCTCATCTCAGTATCTCACTATCTAATGCAATCACAATATTTTCTAACATGGATTGCCTAAAAAGTCAATCCTTGTGATGAATTTTACACTGAAAAATTGGAAGTCCCTTAAGTCTTCCAATACCATTATGGTCTTCTTCCAGGAAATCAGATTTGGGCCACAATCAATGTCTTAGCTAACTGGAATGGATTGATTAGTGACCACAATAGGAACTTTCAGCTTTTTAGTGTTAATTCAGTATTGGAAGTGACTTTTTCAAGTCTTCCATATTATAAAATATTGTGACTCCAATAGGTGAGTGAGATGAGCGTTATGGATATAGTTTGGTTGGTTTTTGAGTAGTCTACAGGCTCTTTTAGGCTTTGATGGGCTTAACACTTCAAAAATTCATAACAAATTCACACTTTGTCAAAAAATTATAATTTCAATTTCTCTTGCAATTTCTACCACCAACCTTCAAGTGGAAAAAAAATTAGAAAATTTTAGGAATGACATGAGGGCAAACCCCCCATTTAGTCTGTAATGAGCTGTTTTACCTTATGTGGTCACTAATCCACTCCATCAATATCATGTAAGGTAGACTGCTCTTAAAGCGACCATCTCCTTGAAACCGACCCTATAAATAGGGATAGAATGGATATGAGGTGATCCTTAAATGGACCATATTCACCATTAAATGAATCAAGAAAAAATTCTTTTCTATTGCAAGAGCCAATCATTGTCTTTCATTTCCTCCCATCTCTTTACAAGTTGCAAGTGGATAGATTTTGGAAGACCTATGGTCACAAATAGGTGCCTATGCCTCAAATCTTTGAAAATTCATATGTAATTCAAAAATGCTTGAAAAAATATGAAACCACTTGTGCTAAGTTCCTCATCCTTTTTTCTTTCTCTGAAAAATGAGCTAAAAATATTGTTGCACATGGAAACCTACGAAAAAACGGACCAGCCCTTAAATGGTCACTTTGAGAGCAGTCTACCTTATGACATTGATTGAGGCCCAGATCTCACATAAATAAAAAAACCACAATGGGCCACTTCAAAGGTGAGCCCTACGGGTCAAATAACCGCAATGGTCTGTTTTACCTTAGTGCTTTAGGGTTTCTTGCTCCCAAAGCTTTTCTTGGTAAACCTTAGCTGTTGTACTTCTAGTTGTCCTGCAAAGGGTTAAATCTCTGGAAAGTCGGAGGCTGCCATGGATCTACTGCCAAAGTAGTGCTGCGTTCCTGAGCATGGCCGTGACATGGTGCGCGTCGTCGAACTCCGAGCTCCCATCAACTTAGTTAACGTCACGATTCTACTACCGACTGAGCGATTCTTCTACTCCCGACTGAGCTACCAGTTGTGAAACGGCCAGCAGGAGGAACGACTGAGCGTCTAATATGTAGCTCTAAGTTATGGCTCGCCCAGTACTCGGAGATGCCCAAGAGTTGCGGCAAAAGCTTAGCAGGTAATAAATCGGCTCACTGGCTCCATAGTTGGGGGCAGTCTTTGCTTGCTAGGCAGGGTTGGCAGAAAAAGGCATCTTTCGTTTTGGATTGCCATAGGCTGCTTTTTGTTCGATTTTGTTCTCGAAGACTCTGTTTCCTTATTCTTTAGTACTCGCGCAAAAACCGAACTACATTCAAAAACGTTCAGACATGCTCACTGAACTAGTTGTTGGAGAAATTTATTTAYTTTTCCTTTTTGTCGTAATCATGTAGCTAGGAGCGCAGCATCGCGCTCAAGGCTATCCTGACATGCAAGTTTCATGTGCAGCTCTCGCGCAATTTCGAAGCCGGAGTCTCGTGCAATATTTTTGAGCCATGCTGGTAAACAGAAGCCATTTGTGATCGACCTGTATAATGATTTTGTGAGGGGTTTTCCAAGAATTGATCCATTTTTCGACCAAAGCTCTTCAAGTTTGCCACTGGGTGAAGAATTTCCAGATCGCATTTTCAAAGCTGCTAGAGAATGTGATGTGGCGGTCGTGATCTTGACGAAGGAGTACGTGACCTCCAAATGGCCGATGCTGGAGCTGTTAGCTTTTGTAGAGGCTCAGAAATCAAATCCGCGCCTGAAGTTACTACCGGTTTTCTTCGATGACCTACCAACCTCTAAACTCGACGATCATATAATCGTAGAGGAGAGTTGGGTTGCGGCGTGGAAGAATATGCCATCAGAAGCACACAGAGAAATCTCAATAACAGTAGAATTGTGTAAGGAGGCTCTGCGCAAGTTGCGGAAGGTCAAGGGCTTGGTTTTGACTAACAATATGTCACTCGCGTCACTCCGACGCGGAATTGTGAAGGCCGCTCTCAAATTCGTACCTTCAAGCCCGGATTCAGATATCGAGAACATACAAGGATGTCGTCGACTGTGCGAGGTAAGGAATTCCARACTGCTAGGCAAGTATAGTTGTGAGCAATCATTAAACTCTCTTTCACGACTAAAATATTAGGGCAACCTAGGGACCGTAGTAGCTCCGTCGACGCAAGCATATCTCACGCAGCCAAGGTGGATGGAATAGAATGTACTGGTGGAAGAATATGTACAGGTCTATAATTAGTGATCTTACAGATTTCCAATACACAACCTAGCGTGTGCCTGTGAGGTATTGAGAAATTGTCCTTGATTTTTTTCCCATTAGAGCTCAGTTGAGCGAATGCTGAGGGATATCTTTCATCTGCATGATGATGTCATTCTGACGAGATATGATTTGGATGCACGCAGACTATATCTGAAATGTTCCGGAAGAATGACAAAGGAGTATACTGTCTTGGACTGTACGGCATGGGGGGKTTAGGGAAAACCACAATGTGCAAAGCTTTGTGCAGCTATTTTGAACGGTTGTCGGATAGCAAAGTTTGTCATTTGGAGATTGGGAGCGACGACAGGGAMATGAAAGAAATGAAGTTCAAGCGTCTTATAAAGATCCTGAGGTCGCTTTCAGATGTGCCGAATGATCAAATAGACGAACTTGAGAAATCTCATGCCGATTACAAAGTAAGTTTCTCGTCGGCACGCCCTAAATTGAATAATGAGATAGAGAGGGTCAGAATTGACCAGCATTATTGTAAAACGTATCTGATGGTTTCGTGTGTTCTTCCTTTGTGACCAGGTTGAGAAGTATGTACAGCAGTGTTTGAGTGACAAGCAACCGAAGTTCCTAGCTGTGGATAATRTCCGTGACGGCCCCCTGGGTTCCTGCGAAGAAGCTAGTGATTACTTAAATTGGCTCTCTGAAGGGAGCATAATAGTCATCACATCACGAAGTCTAGATAATGTGCGATCTGTGATCAGGAATGGAGATTATTGCAAGCCTATTCCAGTTTTGGAAGAGGGTGAAGCTATGAATCTTTTTCTCAAAATTGCTGCACCGGAAGTGAATCGGCAGTCACTCAGTACAGAGCAAACCGAGGTCTTCAGAAAATGTCTACAAATCTGCTTTTTTGCACCGAATTTCGACGCCAATCGTGAACAGGTTGGAATCAAAGTCGGTGGCCGGACTGTGAATGGAGAGAGTGGCCATTATCATCCTCTGGCTCTTCGAGCAGTTGCTTCTTATTTGAGTGATTTGTCCCCCGGCCAGGAAAATCCTTTCTTGCACTGGGAAGAAGTRTTGAAAGACAAAAACATGCTCTTCCATGCTCGTCACTCGRTTGACATCATCGAAGTTCTTGGAATTGGCTTCAATGACAAAAGCATGTGTGGCCTGAGTAAGCAACTATTCATTGATGTTGCTCTGTWTGCGCYACAACCTGTTAGAGCGGAGGAAATTTTCGACTGGTTGGTTTCTATTGGTGAGCACCCACCYCAAACGGTGAAAGAAAAGGTGGGCCTTCGTAACCTGCATTTTCGTATGGATAGTTTGAGATCTTATTTCTTGGAGGCAAGGATTGAAGTTCTGGTACTAGGCCAGATTCATATTCTGATAGCTAGTTTAGGTTAATTCTTAGAGATTGTTCTTGTTGGAATGATTGCAGCTAAAAATCTTAAGAAGAAAGTGCTTCCTGAACTACGATGATTGTATGCCTCCACAAGAAAGATGCAAAAATATCAGCATGCATGACCTTTATAGAGATTTTGCCAAAGCATACCTCGGCAAGAAAAAGGAAGGTTTGTTTACGTTTGGGGCTTACGACGGTGGTGACCAGCGTCTACCTTCTCTGGAAGATCCAGGATGGAGTACTGTACCAAGAATACATCATCAAAGCTTGGTGAATTCGGATTTAGCAAAAGTGAATGAATGGCGCAAAGTTGCGGTGCTACATCTTGTAGGCTGTGGAGGAATTACCACCTTTTCTATAGGTGAGCTGGTGGGACTACGCCAACTGGCGATTTCTCGTTGCTCGAAGCTGGAGGTGTTGAGTTGGACGCAAGACATTGAAACAAAGGGTGATTGCCAGGGAAGGAATCTCTGGTTGGTTGAACTCTCCTACAACAAGAGCCTCAGGACGCTTCCAAATTTTAGCAATTGCTCTGAACTGCGGTGCTTTCATGTCATGGAGTGTTCGAGCGCGGTCGAGCCACTCCAGTTTCACAACTGCTCACACTTGGTAGAGGTATATCTTGGGGGTAATGATGTAACGGAGGTGCAAAGTTTACAATCTTGCCCGGAGCTTAGAGCGATCCGATTGGGATGGAACGCTATGCACAAAGGCTTACCACTTCTGGACGAATTGCCTGGTTTGTCGAAGCTGGAAATTAATGGTGCTTCAGACTTGCCTTCGCGCGATAGGATTGKTTTTTCATCCTTTTTGGGAAGAAACCAGTTCTTCAGGCAACATCCCAAAGGCAGTGTATATCATGATTTTACAAGGATCAGGGGGCTGACGAAATTAAGAAGTGTATTCCTGAGTTGTATTCCGCTGGGGAATCTTCCAGCGGAGCTGGCGGCAGTAGGGTCAACCTTASAATTTCTCCAGCTAAGTGGGTGTTTGTTGAGCCAGATGGTCGACTTCAGTGCTTTTCCTAATCTGCTTGATCTGSAAATCTGGTGGACAAACGTGGAGGAGGTTTGCGGTTTGGAACGTTTGACCAAATTGAGATCTTTGGRCTGCAGCTATTGTTTTCAGTTGCAGAAGGTCCCGGATCTACGCCYCTTATCAGAGCTTCAGGTAGTGCAGTTCATCCAATGTCCAAAATTGTTGTGTATTCCAAGACTTCCGCCTCGGCTCTTTGCCGATACTGAGGATTCAGAGGATATGTGKAGATCGACTCTCGCAGTGGTAGCATTTGCCAAGACTGCGCCATTACCTCCTCACGGATTTTCTGTTGGGAAAAGACCTAGGGGTATATCATCCCAGGATGGTGAAAGTGCAATTCATTCTGGAGTGTCTTGTGATGGCTGCATGATGTTTCCACTAGTCGGACCTCGGTACAGTGCAAAACCGGTGCATACTGTGTACAGCTTATGTTCCAACTGTTTTACAGAGAGATGCCGCAGAAACCGATGTAGTGACACTGAGAGGACGAAGTCGCGATTGGAGGTCGAAGGAGAATGGAAGGCGGACTACGATCTATGTTCCTTTTGTTACGGAATTTCAAAGTGTGCAGCCAAGGACTTCTACAGAATTCACCAAACATCTCTACCAGGGCAAGGTCCCAAACCGACAGTTTCAAAAMCACAAGCAGGCTCAGTATCTGGCTTATCGACAAGTGACCACAACAAGACTACTGTGGCAAGGTGTGCGGGGACCTTTATAATGCACGTGCGGTCGTCCCCATTCAGAGTGCCAGAAGCACGTACTCGTGCTCTGGTTTTTGGGAGCTCTCGTGAATATTTTCCCTCTTCGGAAAATTGATAAACTCTCCCTCAAAGTAACAACAAAATTTCGTACGTAACAGGGAGTTGTGCAACATTCCCGTGGATCCCCACAGGGATATAATTGAATCTTAGAGGAAATCAATCACAAATTCTCTTTGACCAAAGGGAATGTGGTAATGTGGTATAGGGTATAAGATTGGTTTTCCCTTGTCCATACAGGGAATCTTGCAAGAGCTCCTCGTGGCTTTAGGGATCATGAATCCAGTCGTGATAGCGCTCAGTCGGTACTGGAAGACCCCTGCCAATACTGTGAATTCTGATTCTCCGCAATTGGACAGCGGCAGTTGGAGAATGGAATTGAATTGCAATTCGATCGCATTGAAGAATCTGCTGACAGATATTTTTCGGAAGAGCTGGCACCATGCTGCCAACGTGACTTCTATCATGCGAATGTGCGTCATGCAACTCTCCCAGGTACGCATCTCTCATGTTATTATACTCGAGGGTCATCTGCATCAAAACGGCTTAGAGGACGGCTTTTGTAAAAACTGAATATCAAACTGTAAATCAAATGATATGTAGAAACGGTTGGGTTGTATAAAAAAAAGACTTCACARTATATGTGAACAATTGAAACACCTATTCATAATTTTATTAAATCTATACAAGATATACAAGAAGTCCCTCCAATTAAAATAAAATTCATTCACAGAGTTTTATTTATAATTAAAGAAATCTTAAATTTTTCATTAAAAAGCCCCCAAAGTTGGGTAGCTTGGCCTAGGATATATGTATTAAAGAAACTCTTATAATTAGGTTTTGTATTGCTATTATTTTCTTCAGAAAAATATTCATTTAATGTATATAATTACATTTTTGAATTCCTTGTTGAAAGGGCTACAAGAGTTTTCTACGTTGAAACAAATTATATCCTTTAAGATTGGACTAATATGCATTATTATAAGACTAAAATGCATTATTGTAAGTGAGTGTAATCATGGCCATATAATACGAAAGTTGCATACCCAGGGAAATTCTTGATCAGTAAGTTATGTGATTGGAGAGGAGTTCTTATTGCATTCCATTGGCACCCTGGACAGAATAGCTTCGTAATTGCTGCGTCAGGAGCTGCTTCGTACTTCCCCAGACTTCAGAGCTTCCAAATGGAGGTCTGGATTTTGGAGTTTGAGCGTGGCCAGGTTGTCGGCCTCCAACAAAGCAACGACCACACCCATGATGCGACGTTCGTGTGCGACGAAATAAGACTGACAGTCCTCTCGAAGCGCACAATTCATTGGAGGGCCAGCGAACATAGTAACGTTACGGAACATTTGCCCCGTCCCAAGTATTCCTGATTCCAACAACCCCTTGGAGGGACAGGGTTGGGCCGGAACAGAGGGACACAATCGTCGTTTCCCGATGACAGCGGCCAAGCTTCGTGTTGCAATGGCGCCTGTCCGTCTAAGCCGCTTCGTCTCTCATCTCCACACACATGTGCTCCGGGAGACTAGCTTCTCGACCTACCATTCAATGACCTTATCCGCCGATTGCAGGGTCCCGTAAAGACGGGGCTTGAGTACGTTGATTAGTTTTGATTCTACAGATAATAAAGTTTCTGTCCCAGTACTCTGCGTTTGGTTTAAGACATACTTAACTGCGGTGATTTCGTCACTTCTCCATGTCCATTAACTGCAAATTTTATTGTAGGTGAACATCCTCCTCTCGGAAAGAGAAATTAACGAGACAAACAGTTCAGGTGGCATTGGCATGTTTTAGCAATTACCGTAGGCCTAGTGAGGGTCGGCAAAGAAGAACATAGGCTGACATATTTTTGAACTATTAGGGACGACAAGCACTTCCTGAGACTCTGAGCAGGAATTGCTAATTAAGACTGATTTTATTGCGAGATTAGGATCATTCATTGAAAGGTAGCACTTCATTTCAAAGAGTGACTGCTAGCTTCAACAAGTCAGCTCCGGAAAATCGACAGCATCAGGAAAGGAGGGGTAAAGGTCTAAGGTTTGCGCTGGCGAGTAGTGATCACAAGAACGTTATACCTCCGTTTCGGAGGGTACACAGCGGATGCAGTATTTCCTGGGGCGGGATTGCGAGTGCCTGTTGAAGCGATCACCTTGCTTTCTCGTATTTGCAAGCAGCTGGATGATGATACGGTTATTGAGTTAACTGAATGCTCTTCACTCGGTCCGTAGGTGTGTGTTTGCAAGAAACACCTATAATTATTATTTATTATTTCTTGTCACACTTCATAGGCTGATCCTGTTTTTTGTCTGTAACTTTGTGTTCTTGTCCTAAATGACTCAAAGTTTATAAACAATGAAGGTACTCATGACTATTATACACCTTGTCTAATTTTTTGGAATTTAAAAAAAGTGTATTACTATCCAAAAATAGTCCCTAGTTTTATATCATAGTACTCAATTTTGGGTTTTTTTGAGCAAAGTAGTACCCAAAGAAACAATTTTAGAGCTGAAATTTGGAGGAGATGGTCTTCTAGTAGACTTGTAGCTATTGTTCAAAGGAATTCTAAATATAGTTCATTTTTATGTGGTGTGGAAGTCGACAAAATGAGCTTCATTCAAATGTAGTTGTAAAAGCCCCATGGTGGTCTTATGGTCCTTCAAGGGGTTAAGATAATTCAACCTCTGACAGGCACAACTCTAGACAAGCCAATGCAATCCTACTTCTTGTGTGGTGCATTTTACAAGACACATGAAAAACAAGAATTTTTGAAATTACATTAAGTATGTCCAAAGTTATGTGTGTCATAGGCTAAGTTACCCTACATGAAAGTGAGGAGATAGTAAGATATAGATCCATATCTCATATCAAAGAAACAAGCAAGCTTGCCACTACTCTAGAAATGCTAGAAGGTGATGCAATCACAATGATGGTATGCCAGACTGCCTGGGAAAGCTTACACAATGAATTGAAAAAGCGATGTTCCGTACTCATYCCGATTTTAGAGGCATCACAAGACAGGAGACACGCCATGCATTGGTGTTCCTCATCAACAAAAGCTTACAACCTAAGAATGAYAATGGATCAAAGATTAAGCCTTACCATCATACAAATTTGTTATTGYATTCAGTTCACAGATTGTTTCCTATAATTRTCYTCAARTGAGCACATTACACTGKAAATAGAAGACTTGAAATGCAGTATTGTGATGGGTAAAAACTGAGGGAGAAAGAGTAAAGTTCTTGAAATTAGTAGAAGTTGGCATGTAGCAAAAAAAMCCGACATTTAATTTCTGTGGTACAGAACTTGGTGTGACGCATGTATGATAATTTGCTAACTTCCATAAACTGTCAAGTACAACGATTTGCAAAAGCAAAAGTTCAGCTTCATCCRTAGACTAACGAGCAACACCTGCACATTTAATTAAATGGGTTTGTATGAGTAGTTAACCCTAAACYGAGTCTGTAAAGAGATGGACCCAACCTGGACTGCAGCTCAGATGAATTCAATTCATTCATCTTCCCTACTGTAGGACCACATGCAACATGGTTCAGCATCTCCCAGACGAATCCAACATAACTTAAGGTAAGTGGCTCTCAAATGGAGCGGGCATTTTGAACCGCCATGTAGACTCTCCTGAAATGGACATGACATGGTCTTTAAATGGACCTTCTATAGTCATTGAATGGATTGATTAAAAAAACATTATTTATTGCAAGAGCCAGTCATTCTCTTTGCTTTCCCCATTTCTCTTTAGAAGTTGCAAGTGAACCGTTTATGGAAGACCTAGGGTCATAAATAGCAACCTAAGACTAATCTTGTTTAAAAATTCACAAGTAATTTAAAAGTGCTTCAAAAAATACGAAATGACTTGTGTTGCAGTCATAATCAAATTCTCTTTGTCTGAAAAATAAGAAAAAAATATTTTCAGCGAAGAAAATATATGAAAAAGGCTGATCATCCCTGAGATGCTCCATTTCTCAACCTCCTACCTTAGCTATGAAGACRTTACGAGCAAGTCACAAGTGCAGTGACCCTACAAAGGAACTTTAACCCTGGAGCGTCCTGATTCATCTCCACAATTGACGATTTGAGAAAAAACATTATAAAGTGCTATTTGGAAGCACATGTTGGAATTGATATACAAATAAAAGTTGTAGACTAAGAGTTGTAGATTTCATCCGTACGGGTAGATTCACCAATGCTATCACCAATATTTTTTTATAAACTTTGAAAGGGAAATTTCAAAATTCCTTCAAAATTCAATAACAAGCATAATATTATCATTTTTGGAGTAGAATTTGTTGGAATGGATTTGAAATGAGGTTTTCTCGGCATGGTGATTTTTTGAAATTTTTGTATTCTTAAAATTCAGTTTTTAACTAAAGTCAATGCAATTTTGGCCTAGTCAACCACTAAACATACTTGCACATTGATAATTTTAGAAAAATATATGTGCTCTAGTAACACCAAATCTGACCCTTAGATAGAACAACAACTTGATATAGCATCTCTACAAATTAGAAAAACTTTCATCTAAGCAGAGTTAGGAGGATGAAACTGCAGTTTCAATCTATACATCGTCCAGTTTTTAGACGTTGGCGTGCTCCAGGGTTACTTAACTAGAAGGATGCAACGCCAAGCGGCACCGGCATGCCTTCAAATTATGAAAGGCACAATGAGGATTGGTGAAGAACATATTTGACGGTGGATGGTTAAAGAAATTGCTACCATTGATTTTCTTGTTGGGGGAGATTAGGATTTAGGAACGTCAAACGATTGATTAATAGTTCACCCTTTTCAAAGTCCGTTGCAGCACAGATAAGCACCCAGCACACATGCCAAATTTTCGACCCGCCACCCACCACCCACCTAGCCACGTGGCGTGGCGTGATTGGGCGGGCCTTCATTCCCGCACACTCGCGGACCTCTCACAGACATTAGTGAGAACGCACTGCCGGAGGTAAAATTTGGGAACTGAGTTAATTGGAACACAACTTTGATTTTTGGAGAAATCGGAAATTACCTTACTTCCTTACACAAGTCTTGTAAAATTTCCTCTCACAAATTCATCTTCAGAATGATGGCTTTTGGAATCTTGACTTTGCTTAGTCTTGAGAGCTTTTGGAAATGACCCTCAAATATACTAGATCTCAAAAAAAAATTTACACTAGATATTCATTTTTAAAAATTGTAGAAGAGATTTTCAAGAAGCCGTAAATTGATCCAAGTTGTGCATGTTATGTCCTTTAACCTCATAATTTTTTCGTGACCAACTTTTCAGATTTCACATATAAAAAGAGGATCAATTGAAAGACTTTAAATCACTTTCACAATTTCAACAACCTCATTATCAAACATTTATTATAATCTTTCAATCCGTAAGTGATATTGTTGTGTCTTATTTTCCAATGTGATCTCCAACATATCTAGATTGAATTTGTGCAATTACAATTTAAAAAAAGACATGACTCATCAAAATGATGGCTTTTGGTTCAATTYAGAGCAAATTACTACAAATATGAAAAGGTCTAAAAAGTATGAAACTACTTGGACTGCATGTCTATTTCATTTCACTTCCTAACTTAGTTTGAAAAATTATTGAAAATTGTTCGAATAGGAATAGTTGCACCGAAAAGGCAATCAATTTTTATGTGGTAACTTCAAAACAAACTACAATATTCTTTAGCAATGAATTCATTTGTTTAACCCTTGAAGGACATTGCAAACTCGAGTTCAAAGCTCAAAAATACACCACTTTGAACTTTTTCTATCAAATTTCTCTTGGTATAAGTTCAAAGAGTACATCAATTTCACCATGATATTTTTCACTATTATTTTCATTTTTTATTTATATTTTATACTATTTTAAGAATTTTTGTAAACTCTATCATTTACACAAACAAATTTCATTAAAAAATTGTATAAAATTCTTCATCAATTGTTCTTGTATTTTAGTTAATTTATATCTAGGTGTGATATGCACTAAACTGCTTAAATGTGTTCAATATATTGATTAAATACAAATATAAACAATGCAACCTACATTTCTAACATGATATATGTAGACTTTTTTTGGCACCGTGGAGTCAAACTGCACCTTTCAAAACAAATGTCATCTTTTCACCAAATAAAAGTAATAGTTTTTCACCCAAAATTTTCCACTTTTATTAAAATTTGGATGAAGGTGCCAAATTTGGATTAAAAGTGCATGAATATGTTTTTGATACTTTAAGATAGGTTTTTGTTTTTGTTTGATAGGTGTTTGTTTGTAACAACATTGAGGCATTTAGGAGCACTTATGGTATTGCTCAAAGGGGAGGGGGTCCACAGAACTCAATACGGACTTTTGTTTTGTGGCGTTTGGACCTATGATGTGAAAGTTATTGAATTTCAAAGTTTTTATGGATTTAATAATTGAATTAAATTACCTTTCATTTAAAAAAAAGTTGTAATTATTCTCATCCAAGTGCCACAAAACAAAGCCTTTGCATGTATAGAGCTTTCTATTTGCATCCTAAGTGCAAGCTCTCAACAAAGTGCATTCCTTTGTGCATTAAAGAATTATCTTTGAAGTAAAAAAAATTAGGAAATAATTTATTACTTTTAATTTGTTTGCATGTCGCAATGTCACAAGACAAGGCATATTAGTCTTCAATACCTTAAGATAGGTTGTTTATTGTATTATTGAGATATAACAACAGTGAAGCGTACCACATTGCTTTTCGTAGCTTGAAAACTCTTGGCAAGGGTGCATGTACTTTGTTTCATTGGCATTTGGACCTATGGAGAGAATGTTATTGAACTTCAAATTTTTTATGCATTCAAAAATTGAATTAAATTATCTTTTATTTTGCAAAAAAACAAACCTTTCACATTGCATGTAACCTTGCTATACAAAGCCCTTACATTCCTTTGTGCATAAGACTTTCTATTCATGCTAGTTTTGGACCTATGGTGTGAAAGTTATGGATTTTTATAATTGAAAAATTAAAAAAATATTATTGTTTATTTTGAAAAAATCATAAGTTTCACATCACATATTCAAACGCCACTAAACAAAGCCCTTGCACTCCTATGTGCATAAAGCTTTCTATTCTAGCAAAGATTGCAACCTTTCACACTAAGGTTTGAAAGTTATTGAATTAGAAAAAATTAAATAGTTACTTTCATTTTGATTGTGGCACCAACATATTTACACTAGTTTATACCTAGAATAGAGTTGCTTGTTTTGCTTGTTCCAATGAGATCTTTGGAACCGTGCATCCGAAGGAGGGGTGCACATGCTTCAATTTGTGGTGCTTAGACCTATGGTATGAAGGTTATTGAATTTCAAATATTTTTATGACTCAAAAAATTAGTAAATTACTTATCTTTTTATTTGGGATTTGGGATGTGGCATCAATGCAAGGCTCACCATAGTTGAACATGAAGGAAGGTTATTTTCTAAAGATTCAAAAAGTGCTATGATTGAATGAGATAATATTTGCAAATATTATTATATATAAACATTGTGTTCATCATTCAAAATATGAATTCCATGGCTCTTTGGGTTTAGGGTCTTGAAGAAATTCACCTAATCCTATGCACAAAGTAACTTAGTGACGACAAGAGTGTCACTCCCCTTGTTAGAGAGTGACGGCCTTAAACCTTGAATGCCCCAACAGCTCAAATATGACCTCTCCAAATTGAAAGATTTCCTTGCTTGACTGTTATTGTTGGTAAAGTCAAAAGACACGTCCTTTTCCCTGTAACTCTAAACTTGTCTCCACTACCAATTGATACAGTCAATTCATGTGGACCTCCTCTTAGATCATAAATTGATTGGAATGAATTGAGAATGGTCTTGGCACTCAGGAGTTAGTACTTAAAGTGAGAGATTAGTCAATGCGACCACCTTGCTTTCACGAATCATGTATAGCTTGATGACGACACGTGAATCGGACAAGGGGTTTATGTTAAGGTTTAGGGTTTGGAGTTTCTCTAGTGATATTTGTATGTGTGCCGAATGCACAGAATGTATTGGCTTCTGAAGTTCAGCACCAAGTCAGCGATTTTCTGGGTACATGTTTTGAGACCAGCGCACCAGGACTATCCAATGATGGTAGGGAGACACTGCTCATGGCAAACCCTTCAACTCCGGAAATCCACTTTTGATATTACTTCCTAACAATATATCGTGTTGTGTTAAAAATCAGGAGTTCAATCAGCAGTGAGCCTTCGAACCCAAATCAAATGACCGGAAGGAAAGACCAAGCTAATATTCGACGAATAAACAGGCATTTTGCAAACGCAAAGTTAACGCGGGCTCGCTAGGGCTTCGGCTTACAACCAAATGCTTAGGGAAATTGCACTACAGTGTCCGCCTGAGTTACGTGACTCATATCAAGGGGATCAAGAGTCAGAAAAGAGCAAGCGATAATGCTGTGCGGGTACAAGAACGCCTTGCTTACACATAGAATGTCTAGCAGGCTGCCTGATATGGTACCCACATTCGAATGAAACATTCGGAATTAAAAACAGGTTCATTTGGGATGTGAGCTTGAGTTACGTGACTCATATCAAGGGGATCAAGAGTCAGAAAAGAGCAAGCACTTCTTCTACGGGTACAAGAACGCCGTGATTGCACATTGTAAATGCATCAGGCTGCCTGATATGGTACCCGCTTCAAGCTCATAGTACATAAACTAATAAATGCAAAGAATCGCCATGAAGCACATATGATTACCCGTCAATGCAGTTCTCTTCAGATCAGATCTTTTGGTGTATGTTTGAATTCCTTCATTGAGGATCTCAAGTTTTCAATCTTCATCATCAGAGAAGCCATATGACAATCGTTTCAACGAAATCAAACCACAATCTCCGGTCAACCCAAATCTTCCATCCAATGCAATACAAAAAGGACATCTTCGGCCCAGACAGTCAATGAAGGTTAACCTACAGTAGTGTTTCACAGTAACAAAACTAAGTCTCCTTTATCAGACCACATGAGCCTAAATCATAGAGCGGTCAAGAGCCTCTCGAAAAGCTGCGAAAGGACCTGAAACCCTAAAAGACGACGATACCAGCAAAACCAAATTAAACATAGTCGTCCACACCCGTTTGCAAACAACCTCACTAGCTTCATCCAGCACTACCGCGTCAACTGGAAGAGCGAAGGATGACGGTCACGTCGACCTGCCGGAGCTCAAACACGAACTGTGGGCATACCCTAGAAATGGAAGGCGGCCCAGGGAGAGGAAGAGTTGCTCGCCAGAGATGGTTTCTAGGGTTCCGACGGAAGAATATATAGCAGTCCGAGCAACGGAACTGACCCTCCAGTGCGTATGACCGCACCGCATCTATGGCCGCGAACTAAACTCTACCGTGGTCTTGTCCACGGTCCCCATGACCATGTTTCGACAAAGACGGTAATACACACCCTGACTCCCCAACTTACAGAGGTTGAATGACCGTGTCGTTGACCGTGAAGGTGAGTTGACTCCAAAGGGATGGAGCCTATGATCGTGTAGTCAAACTTGAAAGTTCCTCATTTTGCATCTTCTATTCTTTCACTGTTTATGAGTTAAAAGTTTTTGTTTTTATTTTTCAAAGATGAAATCACATGTCCAGTATTTATCATCAAATTCCAAATTACTTTTAGAAAATTTCAAATTATCATAAACTTTTGAAGAAAAAATGAAGAACAATTGTATCAAATACAAATTATGGTCCAAAAATCTTTAAACTTTCAAAATAGATATACATTTTAGTGTAGAGCATTTATGGTCTAGAGAAGTTTCTATGTCACTGCATGTTCCAAAATGTGGGTAATGATCCTCAACTTCAAACATCACTAAAGTGTTTATTTTTAGCATTTTTCAAATTTCCAAGTGGAATAGAAACTATACTTCAAAATCTCAATTTTGATTACATTTGTCAAAAGCAAAAATAATTGTTACAAATGTCAAAATCAAGTTTTAAGGGAGATAAGCTCAAAGTTTTGATATATTTTAAATAATATATCATTTTTTTATAAACTACCCCACATAAAATTAAAAAATTAGTTGAAGTATCTAAGCTTAACTCAATGATGTAGATATGGCATCAACAAAAGTGCAACCCCAAAATTGAATGAAAATCATCCATTCTTCAATATGCACAAAGCCTATTTGACTATTCTAAGGATATAAAAGGTCCTCTCCACCCTTCCATGGTTAAACAATATATAGACATCCAACCATGGAGGTTCACCAAGACTTCTTCAATGGCATCATTCTTCTCTAATATTACCTATTTTGCTCTCTCACTAAACCCTAGAGAATGGATGTATTGCATTTTTGTGAAAAAAATCTCTCTCAAATTTTATTCTTATAAAAAAAATTAGGACCACAATATATTCTAAAGAATATTCAAAGTGGCAAAGATTTTGGTGCTAGAATCAAGGCAGATTTACTAGAGTGTGGTTTAGGGTGCCCTAGGAAGGTCTACTTTGAAAATTCATAGAAATTAGATGTCTTATCCAAAAATTCTTTTTGTTTTTTTGAAAATTCATGATTTTCAATTGCTAATCTAGAAAAAATATTTTCTGTACGTAACGTAAAGGTGCCTCTAACTCTGCTGAATTGCTTATTTTGACGGTTGCTACCTTATGGAAGAAATAACCGCAATGGGCTGTCTTACCTTACATCCCTTCTGAAAATCCAAATCACTGCTAAGAAGGACGTTCTATCAACATCCCACCTAATGCGGTGAAAGACAGTCATCGTCATTGGCTCAGTCCGTTCAGGGTGACCGAATGAGCCTGGGTGTCCCTGATCTGGCAGAATTTGGAAGTAGAGTGCATTAAATGCATTGAAGCGAACAATGGCAACGACGATGACAACGAGATGGCGACCGCGCAACCTGCAGCGAGCCCAAGCTCGGGTTTCTGATTTTCGTGTCCACCATTGGATCGGAGTAAGCTTAGTTTCTGTCACAATTGCCTATCTTGCTCGATCCCGAAAGGTGGTGCAATTGTAACTGAAGCTAGCTCGAATCATGAGGATTGAGAGAGGAGCAGCGCGTCTCGTGAAGCCCCACATTGGTGCGCTTGATGGCCTCGCGAATGCTCCAGCTGCAGCCAAGGGAGGTTGCAATTGCATCCCCTTGAGCAGCTCGGATTTGGTGGTGCCCATGGTGCATGTGGAGGTGGTCTACGCATTCGAGTCTTGTTCAGCATTGAGCGCTGCTCCTGCCACAGCGTTGGAAGACGCCCTGCGGCACGTGTTGGTKGAGTATCGCGAGTGGGCGGGGCGTCTCGGGAAGGACGCCGCCACCGACCGTCCTGCCATTGAGCTCACGGATGACGGGGTTGTGTTTCTCGAAGCTGTCGCGGATGGCGCCCTGCGAGACCTCTTCCCGTTCGATCCGTCCCCGCAGCTGCTGGARCTCGTGCCTCCCAATCGCGGCGCGACGGAGCTTCTGCTAGTCCAGGTCAGTGATGTTTGTTAGGATCGTTCGAGTTGGCAAAATTATTTTCAGAATTGGTTTTGTAGTCAAGGGGAGTGCTTGTAGGAAAGCCTGCATTTATGGCTGATCGCCCCCGAAAGATGCTTCAATGAAATTTTAGGGGAAGAATGTAGAAAATCCAGGCATCCCCTGTGGAAGATTTTTTTTAGTGAAGACATTCTGCAGTGGAGGTCTCAATTCTACATATATCCCGAAATCATCCAGAAATTTTCTTTCCAGCCATATGGCTAAGTTGTGTACGAATTGCTGTAGGTCACGACTTTCGAATGCGGGGGGATGACGCTCGGCGTGGCGCGCCATCATCAAGTCGCAGACGGCGAGGCTGCTAGCGAGTTCATGTCAGCATGGGCGGCCGCTTGTTGCAACTCCAACCTCCCCGTCACTCCAGTTCTCCACGACCGCTCCTTTTTGATGCCCCGCGACAAACCCTCGCCAATCTTCGACCACGATGAATACAAGAAACCAAACAAACAACCCGACAAGCAACCCTCGTCGGAGGGATGCATTCTTCCGCCTCTGGTAAGAAAAAAACTGCACTTCAATCGTGAAGCCCTAGCGAACATCAAGGCAAGCGCCATAAGGAAGGATCAGAGCTTGGAGGAGCGCGGCTACACCACGTTCGAAACCCTAACCGCGCACTTGTGGCGATGCGTGACGAAGGCGCGCGGATTGACGGGTGCCATAACGACCCGGAGCTTGATCGCAGCCAACGGAAGACGGCGATTGCGTCCCCCCGTGCCGGAGAAGTACTTTGGGAACTGCATCTTCCACGCTTGTCCTACCACCACCGTGAGCCGTCTGCTCGATGAGCCTCTTTCCTATGCTGCGTYTCTTGTGCATAATTCCATTCGCAGAATTGACGACGAGTACATGCGATCGGCGATGGACTTCGTGGAGCAGGAGCGAAGGAACCCTGTTGCACGAAGCCGGAGCTCAGTGCTGAGCCCTAATTTGAGCGTCACCAGCTGGGTGCAGCTGCCGCTTTATAAMCTGGACTTTGGGTGGGGCACTCCCGTGTTTGCTGGCCCTCCGTTTGTGCCTTTCGAAGGACTTGTCTTGCTTGTGTCTTCCTACACCAACGATGGTAGCATYGATGTGCTAATTGCTTTGTTTGAGGACGACATGGCCAAGCTCGAACGGATCTGTTTCGAAGCTCCCTAGCGTGGGAATACCGGTAACTATGCACAGACTCACTACTTTGTTGAARATTGAGCTTGGCACTTCGACAGTGCATTGAATTGTTGAGCATTTCCATATGTATTGCGAAAAGCTCTGGAAGAGCTTYCCTGAAGTATRGMAACTAGAAGAGAGCTCATGAAAGCGTCGCTCTGGGATAGTAATGTCTGTGATTTGAGCGTTCAGAGAAGTCTTTCCTCCATGTGATAAATCACTGCTGTATTGCAAGATCCTCGCCCTTCGTTGCTTTGAACCCATATGATGTCTTGGAGAGTTTTCCTGATGGTTCTTGCATTGGCAGTTCGGGTTCAAGRTTTCATGATCATTTCATTTCAAGGGTTACATTTTTTAACCACCTAAAATAGTACGGAGTATGTTTTAGGTGATTACTTCAAGCATTGAGTTTCGGCGATCATGTTTAACGTAAAGTATTAGGTGTACCTAACATTTTAAGCTACTGCATAACTTTGAAAAGATTTTTCATCCCGTGGCATTTTTTGGCTTGATTTTCAATCCTTAAAAAATTGTTAAGTAGAAGTAGGTCTAAGATTAAAAGAAAAACTAAATTATTAATAGCTCTAAGATGGGATTGAAACACAATAATCCAAATGGTGAGATAGTTCTAGAAAGAAAACTTTACCTTGTCATGCAGTTTTTTCTGAAAAATTGTGAAAATTGTATTAAAAAATGTATCTTTCAAGTTATTTTTTCAAGAAGATGCTCAAAGTGCCCCCCAAAAGAAGATTGTTCATAAATTTCACCTCACTAATCCAATTGGAATGAATCAAATTTAAAAATTTATTTTTAGGTTTTTGTAGTTTTCTTTTTTTGCTTCGTGACGTGAAAATTATGTTTAACCCCTAAACGTCATAGGTCCAACCAAGCTTAAAAACTGCTTGCCTTTGCAAGTTTGAAAAGTCAAAATTAGAGTAAGGTATGAAGATCTCAACTTGTCTATATTTAATTATATATGGCATAAAGTTCTTGCACACCCATCTCTAAAACTAATAAGGAATATTATTATTTGAATAAGGATGACAATTGGATACCAAAGTGCATCCAAATTTCCAAATCTTATTATGTCATTCATTAAGAGTCCATAATGTACTTCATTTTTAAATTATAATAACAATGTATTGTTCCAATGTTGCTTGTAAAATTCTTATTAAATATGTAAGGAAGAGCCACCCAATGCCATTAGTCACCTACCTATTACCACAATCTCAACGACCCTTTAACATTATGACAACAGACTTGGCCTCGCTTCACCATTTTAGTCCCAACAAGCTTTGAAAAATCATTTCTTATTCAGATTGTCTTGATTCTACTTGCAAATGGCTTGTCTCAAACTTTTCAATCTCTAGAAAGCACTTGAGTTGACATAAAGCTTTTCCAAGGTTCCTAGATAGCGAATCTGCTTGGTAATAGGCATGTTTTCCTTACTTGGGTCATAGGAGAATCAAGAACGTGCTCAGGAACTCAAGAACTCCTTATTCTCTTGTCTATTTTGAGTCATGAAAAAAATGAGTTTTTCAAACATACTGTATTTGAATTAGGAGTTCAGGAATCAGGACTGAATAAAGAAAAGTATTCTACTCCATTGACAATGATCATACAATGATGATGGTGACGATATCAGCCAACACAAGTAGTGGCCTCTGTCAATGATAGAGGGGTACCTCCACAGTAAGTTAAAAATCCTCAAGCACAGATTATCTTAAGAGTCTAACCGCAAAAAAATTCTAAATGGTGTCCCTCTCGGAACAAAAACGCTATGAGGCGTCTGGGAGCTGGTGCTGTCACCTTAGCAGACCCCAAATACCTTTGACATCACAGAATGTCTATCTATCTATTTGAAAAGCACGCACTATTATTCTATCTCCTATGACAGTCTTAGGCTCTTGCATGAACAAAATCGCTGCAGGCATCATGCAGTAGAAGCTGTTGTCGGCAGCCTGGTGCAATGTGTTAAAGAATGCCACTCATAGTTTGAGCCGCCTGCAGACAAAGTGAGCTGATGAAGATGGATCCACAACCAACTAACGGAACTTCATAACCACCGAACTGTCTTGAACCAGGGCACCTCCAACCAGTTAGCCCCTTTCGTGGAAAACAATTTGAAAGTCCTGATCGATTAACAACCTACTACTAGTACGTTGCCGTATTATCAAACACTAAATATTATTTCCTGCGGATCTTTTCCTTGACAGGTTTCGATAAGCTGTAAATAGCAAGACCTCCTATGAGAATGGCTGCACCTAGGAAAAATCCAGACGGCAGTGATGGGGGAACTCCTAAGTAGGGCCATGGAAGAGTGAAGGCCCAAATTGAGAGAGGAATTGATAGTGTTACACAAAGAGAGGAAACTATGGCTGAATAATGTTTTAACAAACTAAGGGAAAAGACGTTGAAAGTCATATTTACTACGACATAGAGTAGTGGCACTAAAGGAGCACCTTCACAGCCGCTGACTTGAGATCCAATGTTCACGAAACATACGTAGCCCTCTTTCAGGCTATGTGGAATCTGATGGAAAGGCACTCCTCGAGCGTTGAAGACCACAGGTAGAATCATTGACACAAAAAGTGTCTGAAAAAGTGATCCAAACGTATTCACCACAAAGAGGTCTAGATTGCCTCCTTTCAACTTTTGGGCTGCATCCTGGAACAGAAGCTCCTTCAATATCGTCGCGGCTGCGAAGAAGAACGTGGAGCCGATCATTACTAGAGGCCAGAGGTAGCCAGACTGCTGCAATGTACCCGCAACAACACCTCCCGATCCACTTGCAACCACCACTACAACACCAGCAATCACCAGCAAGCAGCCTCCAATTTGCCCAAATGAGTAGCGCTTCTTCAGAATAGTCGATGAAAGAAGAAGCTGCCAAACTAAAAACACCTGCCAGAAGATTGAATTTTCCGTTAATTATATAAAACCAAAAATTGATGAGGTCGCCATTGCGTCTAGCTCACATGCTCACCTCTAGGCATTGAAGTCATAACAGCTTCAACAGAATGTTTCGCATTCGTGTGCAAAAATTTCAAAAAATATAATCATAATTCCACAAAAWAATCAGATGTTTTTTGCAAATACCTGAGCCAAGACAGGGATGGTGGCGCCGGGAAGAATTGCTGCAGAGACCGTGCCCATGGCGATTCCTAACGCTTCCAGCGCACCAATCATGACAAATTTGCCTTTCGGTACTGCAAGCATCTCCTTTGTGACTATCCCTGCTCGGTAACGCATGAGTAGTATCGACGAATATGCAACAACGTATGTCACAGTGCTGAATTGTGCCARGAATAGAGGATATCTACTTAATGGAACAAGAGCCATCTTATATAATATCTTATTGGCGCCTGCTAAGAGAATGGTGGCCACAGCGGTGCAAACGAATTGCACATCCTTCTGCAGGAAAGCCCTGCCTAAGAAAGTAACAGAGTGAAAATCTGCATGTGCTCCAGATGAAGAAGATGCGCTGGCAGCTGCCGCATTACACACTAACTTTGGTTTCGCTGGGGAACTTCTTGTCTTGAGGCTCAACAAATGACGACCTGGGAGAGCATAGTCCTTGCCAAATTGGCGCGATGAGAGACTCGAAAGATGAGTGGCTGATTCGATGTTGGGTTTGAAGCGATCGGAGGGAATTTGTGGGAGAATACAGTGCGCTCGCTCCGGTGATTGGAATTTAAAATTGATACGGCATCGCGATCCTTGTGAAGGTGAATACGTCGAGACAGGAAGAAAATCCAGAGATACTCTTSCACGGGAAATAAGTTGAAGAGAGTTCGCCGAATGCAATGACACSGCCATGGCTGAGTAAGTAAGGACTCAAWGAAAGGGCAGGAGATTTCRMGAAGAAMAAGAGATCTCCCTGATAACAATAAYAGCCTTCCTTGTCTCTAMAGCTGTAAGAAATCCCCTGCCCCCACGYGAGACCTCAGTCACGTAGCCCCTTGTGCAACGAAAACCTCTGCCTGCTCTTAGCTTACTCACTCGCCCTGCTCAACGGCGCAATTCTATACCAATAAAACTATATATGTTAGAACTATAAGGTTGTTATATGAAGTTATATTAATAATGTTAATTTCTACTAAAAGTGTTTTTTAATTATGATAATTAATTTAATTTTTAATTTAATTTATAGAACTAAAATAATTTAAAATTAGAACATCTCATGCTGAGACCAAGTTAACATCTCATCAGTTGAGACCAAATGTTGAGACCTTGGTCGATGGGTGTTTGATAGATTTATAATTTATTCATTAGGCTCATCCTCYGTGCTGAATCCAGATGGGAGGAAGTCGTGGAGCTTACATAGAATAATTATAAGCATGTAAAAAATAAAAATAAAAAAGACTTTGCATTGGTAGGTGGAGATTTTTTCAATCCAACGGAGGAGCTCAATCCGGCCCTAGATGGGAGTTCCGGCCACCAAAAACCTCGGCCCAATTGCTCCCTTGAGGCCAGATGGTTTGGCGCCAAAACCATGCCACCTAATGCGACACATAGGATGAGTTGTAGTTCTGGCCGGCCCCAAGTGTAAAGCCCTTGGGCCGGATTTGGAAAAATTGAGTGATCCTATTGGTTCAAACTTGGAGAGTTCCAGCCGGCCTTCAATCCGGCCCCAAATGTAAACCGGGCCTTACTAGAAAATATTTCAAGATGCTTTACCTCCCCAAAATTCAGTTTCAACGCTTAGATGATCGCTTTATGGACCTCCTACCTTACCTCCCTTCTCTTCTCGATCTCCCTTCCCGCCCTCCCTTTTGACGGCCGGGGTTAATTGATCCCCTCCCTCAGCCCTCAGGCCTTCCTTGAAATTTTTCATTTTCCATGCCTGATAGAATTTGCAAATTTTGAATTTGTATTTGCAATAAGAGGCCCCAAATTAGCTAAGAGAAGTGTAGAAGATAAATTGATCGAGCCCAAATAGGGGGCTTTTTATTTTACTTGCACTCCGGAATGACTTGGAGTGGCCAAGCGAGGGGGCCGGTCCTTCTAACCATTGTTTGAAACATTATTCTTGTTCTGATACTACGTCATTCCAATCTCCTATGCTCCTCACTATCCACTATCCAGTGAAAAGAGGCTGCCAATCATTTTGGTATTAGTTCCCCCCCTCCCTCCCTCGTAAATAACCAGAGCCGTTTATTTTTCATTTAAAAAAAATTACAACCCCCCCGCCACAACCGTTGATCTGGGACATGATCTCGGACACGATCTTGGACACAGATACAATACAAATACAAATACGGATATGGATATGGATACGGATACAGATACGAATACATGTACAAATACGGATATTGGGAAACACATCCCATATTGTTTGGAGTAGTTCCTGCTTCTTGAAAATTATAAAGAGGAGGAGGGGGGGTTCAAAAAAAATTTAATGAAGTATTGGGGGGGAGGAGGAGGGGTTTATTACAAAAAAATAAATTGGATTTTGAGTTCATTGTGACACTTTTGTCACAATGCACTCAAAAGTGGCTGTACCAGCTAGCCATTGAATCTACTCCAAGTTCTTGCTATTTGATGTTCAAGCTCTGTTCCAAAAATTTAGAAGAGTTGTTTCAATCTTGTTTGAAATGTGAATTTGGAGCTCCATGAAATTTGGATCTGGAGCTCCTTTGAAGTAAAATCTTATGCTTGAAGTTTGGGGTCTCTACTACGTCATTTCGTTGTTGGAGTGGCTTGCAACCAAGAGAGATGATCCATGTTGCTCGTGCATCTTCATGGAAGTAAGTTTAGTTTTGTGAGATCTCGACCACAATCAATGTCTTACATGGTAGTGATGGAGTGATTAGTGACCACATAAGGCACTTCCAACTTTTCAGTGTGAAATTCATTACAAGGATTGACTTTTTACGCATTCCATGTTAGAAAATATTGTGATTGCATTAGGTAGTGAGATGACCATTATGGATTCAGATTTTGTTGGCTATGGGGTGGTCTACAGACCCTGTCGGGCCATGGAAAACTGAACACTTCAAAAATTCCTAGTAAATTCATACTTTATCAGAAAAATATGATTTCAATTGCTCTCACTATTTCTCACACTTGTCTTTAAGTGGGAAAAAAATTGAAAAATTCAAACAATAGCCTGAGGCCAAACTCCAAATTCTGACCACTATGGGCTGTCTTACCTTAGTCACTACTAGCCAACTGATGACTTCGTGATGTGGCTGTGCAATTGGAGGAGGGACAATTCGACTTGAGAATAGGAAAAGACTTTASATATAGCGTGCACAAGTGAGATCATTTGGTTACCTCCATTATCATTTTTTTCCCACGAAGTTACAAGCTTGACTTCTTTGCATTTTACTCGTTATATTTCAACTAATTATTGATTTCTTACAAGTTTAAGGTTCTATTGCATTGTTATTTGAATGTCTTATTAGTTATAAAAGCATAAATCCTTACGTTCTTTCTTTGTGTTTTTTACTTTGAGGGGTAGAGGCTTGGAAGACTTAGAATATGTGAAGTCTAACTTGTATTCGCTTACCAGTGAGTGATGCATGTGAGTTCTTAGCTTGTTTTGTGTTTTCTCAAGCAATACTCTTGGCTCTCTTGCAGTGCAAGAATAATTGTGGTAGATTGCTTCGTGATTGAGAGTTGAGTTTTTGTCACACATCCTAAATAGATGTAAATCCATGTTTACAAAGAAAGAATTTTGGATGGAGGCATGAGTGCAGGACAAATTAAATTACAAAATACATTGTTAAGAGTAAGTTTTAGGTCTAATGTCCAMAAGCTTCATGACAAACAACATCATATTTCAAAGCGGTTAAAAATATTTCATGARAGCTCACAATCTTTTRAGTGCACAAATTCTCRCTCCAGTGCTTCTTTAAAAGTAATAGTCCACTTCTTTCAAATTATGAAGCTTAGTCCAACTTTCCAAACCCTAATTTCATCCTAACTTATTYATGAACCATGACTTATTGACATGCCTTAACCCKTGAAGTTCRATGACTATTTTTTTGYCAAAAATGCTCSAAAATTGTCATTTCTAGTACAACTACCAAATTTTAGAGAAAAAGCATTTTCGGACATWTGTAGTCCTACTTTTTTGGACACATGTTTCTTAKTTTTTGAACCTTTGTGGAATTTGTTATAGTGAAAGCTATAAGTGCAAAATAATAAGAACTTGAATTTCATAGGAAGCTTAGAAATTGAATTCCAATGCAATCTACACATTGTAGAAGAGTGATGCAAGTTGAAAGTGTATCCTTTTAATTTTTCCTTCTACTAAGGCACATGGTTCCTACTTGGTGGCATCTTGCTTGGAGTAGAAGTTGTGAGAGAGAGATGAGTCCAACCCAAAGGATGCTTTTTAGACAAGAAGACAAGTTATCCTAACTTTCCCTTCAAATTTTCAAAGTGACTCTCAATTCTTGTAGACAWTGAAAGTAGTAGTTGTAGGATGCAAGAGARATAAGTGGAATTGAGAGATARAAGAAGGGGACAAGTGGAGACTTGATTTATGTTTTGATAGGCACCAGCTTCTAGAGGAGTGATGGAGCTTGTGTATAATAGATTAGCATTGAAATAGTGACTTGGTATTTTGTGTGGTAGGTGCTAAATTGCAATGTTAGGCTAGACTTTGAGCAACGTAAACTTCATAGCTTATTATTGTGGACTTCCACTTGCATTCACCAATTTCTTTGAAGTTGTAGTAAAGGCTTGCAAAGTTGAATTTAGTTGTGGCATTGAATGATTGAATGTATAATTGGTGTTTGTCGACATTGTTATCACCAATGTTTAGCTTCACTTTGTGACTTTAATTCTTTCTTTCTTCTAATTGTAGCTTTCATCATGCATTGACAAGTGTTCTTGCGTTTCTAGTAGAGCTTGTCAATCTTATGAAATTATGAGTATGGCATTGAATGAATGAGTGTAGGTGTGTCTAGTAGATGTGAGGCATCAATTTAGGCATGAAAACACTATTATTTCTTATCATGGCCTCCAATATGCAATGAAGAATTCTCTTGTGGTCAATTTATGATCTCTTTGAAATATTGAGATCATGTTGCAATTAGGGCAATAAAATTTTAGAATTGAATTTTTCAAAGTTAAAGACTTCATTAGCCAATTCATGTGTTCTATACTTGTAAGATGAGCAATTTTTAGAACAAAAATTCACCTCCGTCTTCCCCCCAACCCTCTTGAGGGTGCATTAGTGCATCTTTTGAGTATTCCCAAATTATCCCCTACCTTCGTGAAGCCCCCTTTGGCCTCTAAGTCCCCTTCTCATGCCCTAAAACCCTCTTATCCAAATGTTCAAGTGCCCGTTGAATGGACACGTGGTCTTTGAACCAAAAAGCCCAATTTGGACTCCCATTGCCTCAAAAAACATCTAATGATTGACTTAGGAAGGTTCGACTATATTTGTATTAGTAGCGAAAGAGCTTGACATGTACTCAATTGTAGAACTGAAGAAGGGAAGTTATCCCGAGTACATGTCATCCGTCATAAACAGAACTGAAGTTTTAAAAAAAACTAATAAAAAAAAACTGAAGAGAATCATAAGTGAACCTTTCTGCTGGTATCGGTTGATCACTGAAAAGCTTGTTGATATTTGTAACATTTTCATCCCAGATTTTGCAAATGAGTTGCAGCGGCGTTTTTTGACAGGCATATTTGCAAAGACAAAGCCAGTTGGGGGCAAGGTTGCATTTCAGTTGCGTGAATCATAGGAAAGCAGTTCCCTTCAGCTTGACCGGAACTCGTTTCTAATAAGGTGGGTACACCCAAAAGCGCAGCTAACCTTAAAGCGCCATCTACAATCCATGTACATTTCTAAAATCAGTCATGTACACAGACTGTAGATGGCGCTTTCAGAAACAAACTTTGACCCTTAATAACTTTTGCATACTGCATCCAAATGATGCGTTTTTTGGTGCATTGGATTGTGCTTTCATTTGCCAACAAGACAATATGAAATTCTGATCACTCCAATAATAGTAACTAGACACAATACCAATTTGTGGCGCTTTTGGGTGTACCCACCGTACTGTGTGGTCTTTATGTATTGCTTGGATACATGAGTACCAGTAATAAGAGCATATCCACTCTTTCAATGGAGAGCCCCTGGTCCGGCAAGTGCACAACCTGCCTTGCAAAACTTTCCCCCCAAGTTCCGTCGTACACAAGTAAAGATCCCCAAATAAGCATTCAATCCTGGGCCAATCATCTCTTCACCAAGCTTGGATTCCACTTGTGTGACCATGTTTTGTATGGAGTAACCCTTTTTGAATAGTCTTGATAATTATGGTACCTCCCGCCAATGAAAATGCAAAGAGATGTAGGCAGGACGTTAAATCATCCATTCGAAGGTAGGCCTGTTTGACATGGAGCCCGGGCTGGATCACAGGCCCGGCCACACACTCGCAGTCTGGCTAGCCCACCTCCAGTGCCCGCACTCCCGACCTGGCAAACCAGCACCTAACGCGCCTCCGTGCCTGGCCTGTCAGAATTATTGACTTGGCTCAGGACCTGGCCAAGCAAGTACGTGCAGGACCGCGATGCTACATGACATCCACCCCGACGAAACTCAGTAAGAAGACCACTGCGCAGGGCGGCAGTTTTAGGTTTTAGGGCGGCGGATTAGGGTTATGGGTTCTTTTTTAAACTATGAACTAATTTACATATCCCACATTGTTTGTCTTACCTCCTACTACCCCATGAGTATATAAGGAGTTGTCTCTTCAATTCAAAACACAAATCACAAAAAGTTGACATAATTTTTTCAAGTTTTATTAAAAACAACTTCTTGTGGTGCAATTCAAACAACATATTTCAAAGTTTCATATTTCAACATATTTCTAACTTTTAAAGTTGCAGAACACAAAATTAATGGGCACTTCAATGTTTCAAAATATTTCAGTATATTTCAAAGTGTAGAGTTGCAGAATACACATGGACACTTGAACGTTTTAAAAATTATCAAAGTTTTCATTTGGAGGGGAGATCTATTTTGTACTCTGTAACATTAAAACACTTAAATGTCCATTTATGTTCTCCAATTCCCATTCGTGTTCTGCAACTTTAAAAGTTAGAAATATGTTGAAATATGAAACTTTGAAATATGTTGTTTGAATTGCACCACAACAAGTTTTTTTTAATAAAACTTGAAAAAAAAAATTTCAACTTTTTGTGATTTGTGTTCTGTGATTTGTGTTTTGTGTTTTGTGATTTGTGTTTTGAATTGAAGAGACAACTCCTTATATACTCATGGAGTAGTAGTAGGTAAGACAAACAATGTGGGATATGTAAAAGTTCATGTTCATAGTTCATGTTCATAGTTTAAAAAAGAACTCATAACCCTAATCCGCCACTCTAAAACCTAAAACTGCCGTCCTGCGTAGTGGTCTTCTTACTCGGTTTCGTTAGGATGGATGTCCTATAGCATCGTAGTCTTGCACGGATGCACGTACGTGCTTGGCCGGGTTCTGAGCCAAGCCAAGAATTCTGACAGGCCAGGCACGGGGGCGCGTTAGGTGCTAGCTTGCCAGATCAAGAGTGCGGGCATTGGAGGTGGACCGGCCAGACCGCGGGGTGGGGGTGGGGGGTGGCCGGGCATGTGATCCAGCCTGGGCTCCACGTCAGGCAGGCCCACCTCCGAATGGACGATTTAATGTCTTGCGAGATTTAGAGAGAAACGGTGAGGAACTACTTTGTTGATGGAGCTTGGAGGGAGAGTTGAGCTTGCAAAAAGCCATTTTGCATGGAAACTTCCTAGAGAAAAAGTGGATATGCTCTAGGGTACATAATATTATTAACCCCAAAAGGACCAAGGCCATTTTTCACTCAAAAATCACTCAAAATTGCCATTTTTGTTGCGTTCATCCACGAAAACGAAATAAACTATTGTGGTAAATTTTTTGAGAAGTTTGTTTGTACGGATTGAAAGATATTAGCATACCAAGTTGAAAAATTAAGTTTTCTTGATCATTGGCTTGCAATTTTAGATGCCTTTCACGGTTTCACCGCCCTTTGTGGAATTTTTTTTGCACTATTGATATTGAATTAAAAAAATTTTGTGTTGAAGAATTGAGTTGAAAGTCTAAGAAAAAAATTTGAAATAGAAAAAACTTGGTTGTTATTATTTAAAAAATTGTCCGAGGAGTAGGGTTTGTGCAATCGCAGTGGGTGACCCAACTGGACGTGCTCTCGAATCCTGCTGTTGGAGGTTTCCTGACTCATTGCGGGTGGAACTCGACTCTAGAGAGCATCTGTCGGGGCGTGCCGCTCTTGGCGTGGCCATTTCAAGCCGATCAGAAGCACAATTGCAGGTCAGTACCCCGAACCCTAATTCTGTTGACCGGGTCAGCATCCGAGCCCTCAAATCTCTTGACCTTCGTATCAACAAGCCGGATGTATGAATGACTTGTCCAAATGCCCATGGCCCCTGATCTTGAATTGAAGATCAATGGGGTCGTCTATTGCCCCTTCACTACAGTCTTGGTCTCCGCCGCCTCCCTCCCTCTCTGAGTGATAACACGAGCGATCTCATACCTCGTGATAGAAACTGGATCTCAATAGATTTTGGTTTTGTACCTGAAATGATATCTGCACATCTCTACACCGATCTCCCATTGAGAGCGCTCTGCTATCTTATTGTAAATTCTCCATTCAGCCCACTGTAATGGAGAGGGTCCATTCACTATACAAGCGAATTCTGAACCTTTTCGCAGAACGATCTATCATCGAATGTTTCACCATCTAAAATTTTGCGCATTTATCAAATTGAAGCTCCGATGTATGATTAATGGAGCCTCTACCTTACATATGGTGGATACATATTGATAAAAAAGGCTCTCTAAGTAACGGGAAAAGTTCAAGTCACCTGCGGTCTCGTCTGAGCCTGGCTGCTGTTGTTGCACTTGTTCCTGGCTTTGCAGGTTTCTTGTGGACGAAGCGCATGCTGCCGTTGAGGTGCACAAAGGAGCCGACGCGTTTGTTTCGCGAGAGGAGGTGGTGCGAGCTGTTCGAGCCCTGATGGTGGAGTCCGAGGGGGAGACGGTGAGAGCGAATGTGGTCAAGCTGCGAGAGCAGGTGAGGGAAGCCATTTCGAAAGAGGGTTCCGTGCAGGGGAACATCGACAAGTTTCTCGCGGAGTTGAGAGCTTCCAAGATACCGTCTGCTATCCCTCGACGCAGGCTTGAGAATTTGGGTTAGTTCCGAAGCTTCACTCATCGTCGAAAACAAGCCGCGTTTTGCAGTTGAATGTAGAGGTACAAAATAGAATGGCACTAGCAACAACTGCTTTAACCTTTATCCTTCGCCGAAGACACGGCGCGTTTTGCAGTCGAATGGAGAGTTACAGAAAGGAATGGCGCTAGCTCGAACTGCTTGATCCTTTGTTTGAGGGGTTTTGAGGGGTTTTATAATGCTTGACTTTTGAGTTTAAATCGTACATGACATTCTCGAACAATATTACAGGAATCCCTTTATTCTCTTCCAACTCCATGAAGAAGTATCAGCCCTCGACGCTCAAAAGGATGAGCGGAACCGTGTGAACGGTACCATATTAGACTATAGAATACAAATTATGTACGTGTAAGCAAAATTTCTCATTGTTTGTATCCACGGATAGTTTCAACCATCACAAGTTTTTTCGTCACTCCTTACGCAAGTCACAATTTTATCGTCAAATTTTGACTGCCTTGTTATTTGGAGGGGCTGTTTGGCGAGCGAAAGGGGACGCTCTTGGTGTTAGGAACACTTAAGGAGTCAAGCAAGTCAAGCAACGTGGAAGGAAGAGTGCGGATAATGGACTCCAGGATCCCATTGACGCTCATGATCACAGTCCTTGACAAGCATGCCTAAGCTTATCACCGTGCCAATCTAGGTTCAGCAGCTAGTGGTACAAGTAGCCTCAGTTGTTGTTATGGTGGGCAAGCTCCCAAACCTTTTTCCACGAGCGTAAGAGAATTCCTATGCCCACGTTGTGCTTATGAGCCGACAACATGGATAATTCCTGAGAGACAATTGACTGATGAGCACCACAGCAAGCAACATGTCGGGAAGTCAATTGACACATTAATTAACTGGCTTCAAGCAAATATGCACGCGTAGGCATGCACGTCTCCAACTTGGTACTTCTGACGTACAGGCGCTGTGCCTTGGTCAGCGGTGATCAGTGTTTGGTTTACTTTCTGTTGATGTTCGTAAAATTTTGGTGGAGAACTAGTACGATGTGCGAGTGCTTTTGACGATGAAACAAGTAAGCTCTGAGTCTGGGGCAAACGAAAGACCCTGAAGAGTGAATTTGACTCCGYAYGTTGCCAGWTAGYACCGCAGGCACGAGGATAGCCGTGTCTGCGCGCGGTACTAACTGTCCAAGTGGCCGGCTCGTGCAACATGCCTGATGTGCGCATCAGCTCGTGAGCTTTTGGGCTGGGAAGCAGGGAGTTCACTAATGACTTCATCGGAGGGCCGCAACCCAGGCGAGCTCGTTTAATTTCATTTGGAARGCGCAAATGGAAGGTCCCTACCTTAGATTGTCATCCACGTACAGTTGAAGGCAACAAGTAAAGCTTAGTGTCCAAATTGCCGGCTCACACGACGTGGCCACATACATTGTCGTACGGGCTTGGAAGTGAAATGGTTTGGGCAGTCCTAGCCGCAGTTCACCACCAGCTTGGTCATGAGGTTGCCACCGTCCTCGCAAGTTCTGTCATTGTGGAGGAACTTGATTGCATCAGAATGCAAGGGTCGATCTTGATACTTAAAACCACAGAGATCAGATTGTCATTGCTTTCAGAGTACGTCGTGGGCAACAACGAAGCACCCAACAAGTCGAGGTACTAGCTACTGCAGAAGAGATTTGCCGGTCGAATTATATTGGGTACGACGATTTCCTCTTCGTCTTCGGGAACGTCAATACGTAACTGGAATTGCGCCTCCAAAGGTGCGAAGACCGAGGGAATCCTGCCATTGGGGATTGATTGGGAACGTTGTGCGTGTACATTCAAGTTACGTCAGGCGGTCCTGCAGGATTTTTTTCAAGGACTGCGAACTCACGTGCATGTGTTCTGGCTAGTTTCTCTATGAGAATCTACATATCAGAAGTTTCCCACGTCATAGCTTTTGTTGTCGGAAGGGGAAGGATCACTGGATCAGGGAAATTATTGTTAGCGGCAGAGAGAGCGAATTAGTGACACAAAGCTTTCTATTGGTAAGCAGACCCTAGCTAATTCGGTGTTGGATGGCAATCCGGGAACCAGCTATAATCACCCTACCGTGGTGAGAGCGGAAGCCCTGTGGGAGCAACATTGAGATCATACATTACAATTGCAAATGGTGACTCATTCAATGTTGTCCACGAAGGCTGTTCTACGTCTCATCGTCCTGTTGGTGTTCCATAACCCAATTGCAACTGCAGACACGCTACTCACCTTCCCCAACTTCTCGCCTCATGAAGATTTCTTCCCACTTGGAGATGTTGCGCACGACCCCGACCATCATTCCTACATCTTCAACGCAGGTGCCAGGACGCTTGCTTTGTTGCCTTCCCAATCCCAAGGCTCGACCTTCTATGGGAGAAGTAAACAAACTATTGCAACAGATTCAAAACTTAGGAAATGTATCTTCCGCCACGATAGTACTAATGCCATCACTACCATCCACTAAGCCCCTCGGACTTTATCATTCATTGGAGTTCTCATACAACTCTATTGCGGGCACTTCAATTGCACCTTCTCCTACTTCATTGGTGTAAATTTCTTTTAAATGATCTCACTAGATGAAGGCCATAGTAATGGTGACTAGCACCAACTAGTTCTCTTACTAGTACAACTACAAGGGAATAATTGTCCACCTTTTTATATTGGGTCTGAGTTGGAATCTGAATTGGCCCAAGGTTCAATTCAATGTAACATTCCATTCATGCAAATTTGTTTTCTTCAACATGGTATATTGTGCTCTCTATAATTTTCTATATACACAAACCTTAAAATCGTTTTGTTTATGCTCTATGTTATCTATGTGTATGGTTAATTAAAAATAATCTCATAGGGAAAATCACATGTCTTCAATGAGTAAGAAAATATCCAATCTTTTTTATAGAATTGAAACAAGTCTTTAACTTTTGAAGAAAAGGTGAAGGAAAATCATTCCAACTACAACTACAAATAAAATTATCTAAAATTTTCACCATAGATGAATATTATAGTATGGAACTATCCATCTTTCTTAGTTGTAGGTGTTGTACACATTATCCCCTAAATGCCTAGCAGGACCAAAAGTGTCCTCATATAGTTTAGAAGTCTAATTCAAAGTATTATAACTTTAGCATATGATGTTCAAAACTTGTTGAAATTCTTGCAATCTTTTCTTCTAGTTTATGCGGTAAAATTTTCCAATCAATCCAAGATATATTGATTTTTAGAAAGCCATTCAGAGTTCACGGTTTCAATTTGGATTCACCGAACTGCATTTTGACGGCTGCAGCTTTGGAGCCTTATATCTTCTTCATCCAATTTTTATCTTCTAAAAAACAAATTGAGTTATGTTCCCCTTAAAGTCTAGTTCTAGTGGTAAACTTTTCATGTCAATCCAAGTTGTTTTGAATGTTTAGGAGCCATTAGATATTTTTTGAAGCCTAAACAAGATTGCAAATTTCAAAGAGTTCCCCAAGACTTGACAACTTTGGAACTCTTTCTAGACTTGGAAAATTTTTCAAATCAACAATTTGACATGGCCAGGAGATTGCCATGTCAATTTATAGTAATTGATTATTTAATTTAATTTAAAACATTAAAATTTGTTATATGGATTTTTAGTTTTTTAGTTTCTAATATTTTGACAACAATGCAATGGTTCACAACAAGAAGAGTAGCCCTAAAGCAGTCTTCCGAACGCTCCAAAAAACATCTAATGACTTCAAAGTTCAAAATCTTGACATTTTTGGATTAGAATGAACTTCAATGGCCTATTTCTTTTTCATACAATGTCCATTTTCAATAAAAAAAAAGTTTGGAAAAGTTGCACATACTAGTCTAGGTTGTGTGGTTAATATTTCATATCAATCCGAAAAGTTGGGATTGATTGAAAAGCATTTTAGTAGAAGGAAGTTTAGCCATAGATGTGTTTTTTGCAACTTTTTTTTTACTGTTTTTTAACATTTCAAAGCCATTTTGGTAACACAATGAATCAATTGAATAATACTTTCTTTCACCAATGTATTTATATGTTGTTTTTGAAGCACTTTATAGTTTAAAATTTTCTCATTTGAGTAGGTTGGAAATCAAAATTCATAATTTATCCAAACGTGTTTCTAGGAAAATTTTAGTATCCTTATTGAACAGGAAAACATTCTAATCTTGCAATCTCAGTAGCCAAATGACTCCAAATTTGATTCATGTCATCGACAATACTTACACTACAAGATTGCATAGTTGATATTTCTATACCTTAATGACTTTCAGACCTATAACACTTCAAAAGCAATTATGTTTTATACACTAAAAGGCCCTAGGCCTTTAGGGGTTATTCTCAAGTAATTATTTACATTTTAACCTCCAAAGGACCAAGGCCTTTTTTTTAGCCAAAAAACACTCAAATGTGCTATTTCTATTCCAATATAGTTAAGGGTAAAGTATCTTGAAAATTCTTATATTTGGACATCTAACCATAAGATTACAATTAACTAGCATGAAAATGTGTAGAAGTGTTTTTAGAAATTTTGACTACACAAATTGCAAGATATTTACATTTAAAGTGGAGAAAACAAATTGTTTTGCACATTGTGAAACTAGATTATTTGACTTTGAACCTTCTTAATTTAAATTTTTTTGCACTACAAAGTCTTGAGCTTTAAATCTTTGTGGTGGAAAATTGAGTGGAGAGTCTAGGGAAACAAACAAATTCGAAAAAACTCAATTTTCATTCTTAAAAAAATTGTTAAGTACAAGTAGGTTAGTAGGTACGAAACAGAAGGAACATCTAAATTATTAATATCTCTAAGATGGAATTGAAATGCATTAATCCAAATGGTGAGATTGTTCTACTAAGCAAACTAAACCACATTGAACTTTGTTTTTTTGAACAATCATAAATTTTGCATTCAAAATGAATCCCATAACTTATTTTTTTAAGAAAATGCTTAGATTGCCCCAAAACCAAGATAATCAATAACTTTCACATCACTTAATCAAACAAATGAATCAAAGCTTTTTGTGTAGACAAAAATGTAATCTATGAAGAAAAAAATTTAATTTTGAATTTTGAATTTCTTTTTGTCACGCCCCTATCTCCTTGGGGTGCCCGAAGTGCCTTAGTGAGCAAGGGGGACCTTGGAGGTGACTCCCCAAGCCTTGCAAAAGTCTAAGAAGGGAGAAATGAGAGACTCCCGAGTTCGACGAGCATGGTAAATTGCCATACATTCTTGGAAAGATCTTGAGAAGACGCTTTTAACCATCCAAAGAACGCATGATTTGGACTTGTGAGCCAAAAGTTATGGACGTTCAAAGTTGGGGGTGTCCCGGTAGCGCCGGGACACTTAAGGGTTAGGAGTGAGGGGTTCCCAAGGGTCCCCTCTATGAAACATGGCATGAGGCATATCATTGAAAAGCTATGAACACAAGGATGCTAGAATGACAAGCATTACGAGGTTCTAAGCTACAAGTCAAAAGTTATGGCCAAGAGAAGGGTCGTGGTGAAGGCGTGACGCCTCCCCCGGTGAA
Source organism: Pleurozium schreberi (assembly GCA_006891605.1). Lineage (NCBI taxonomy): Eukaryota > Viridiplantae > Streptophyta > Bryopsida > Hypnales > Hylocomiaceae > Pleurozium > Pleurozium schreberi. The sequence goes on from VACF01002203.1 coordinate 76,715, forward strand.
CATGAATCTTTGGAGGACCATAACTTTACGAGAACTTGTCTAAATGAGACAAGTGAACAACCCATCGACATCTACTCGTTGCGTATATATTGAAAGTGTGCTTGCACGTGGGATTTGGTGCTCTAGTCGCAAAGTTACGCCGTTTGGAAGTTCAGGAGTCCAAACGGGGGTGTAACTTGAGATTTGGGGTTGGAAGTGGGTGGTCTTCCAAAACCAAAGGTCATGGGGTGACCCCCTTCGACCTAGAAGGGGGGGTCTACCAAATCCTACAGAGGGTACTATAGGAGGGGTTGGTCTCCCTTCTCATTCCCTCTTGGGGCCTTGGTGAGTCTCGATGACTCATGATTGGTGAGGTTGGTGATGCAACCTCACCACCGCTTCCAAGGCACCATGGGACATTTGTGTGGGTGTCCCGTGGCACCGGTTGAGTGGAGTCTCACTCCTTGCTAGGCCTTTGTTGAGGTGTCCCGAGTTGTGAGTCCCAATTAGTATTGAGATGAAATTAAGTAGCAAATACACAACGGGTCTAGGATGGAGTTGGGGTGACACTCAAGGGCGGTTAGCACCGGTGGGGAGTAGTGCCTCCATTGTGTGCTTGGACATCAATGGAAGTTCCACCCCATGCCACCAAGTGGCATGCGAGGTGTCATGTGCGAAGTGCGTGCTAGCAGTCCCAGGACTTGGACTTAGCATGGTGAGTTGAAAATGGGGACTAACGTTGTGGGTGCGTGGCATGTGCAGTGTTAGTCAGTGGTGACCTAAGTAATGCTAAAGTTGAAAAGTGGTGAGTCCATTCAGCTGTGCAGGACTTCTAAAGACTGGTTGAAGCTGTAAGGTGTTACTAGTGCCGCGATACTTTTGCTACCAAGTCTCCCTTGATTTGAGCTTATTTGAGCACAACTTTTGCTCTTGGTCATCAAATGAGAAAAAAATTATATTCCCATGGAGGCAATTGCTTTTCCTATTTTACTAAAAAGTTTCAAAAAAATATGACAAAAATTGAGACCATAGGTACTTGCCTACAATCATTAGATGTTTTTTCAACCCCGCAGGAGACTGTTTCGGGATTGTTCCCTGAACCTGTTCTCTTCGCGAGGAACCAACAATTGCTAGTCTAAAATCTTGAATTTAAAAAAAAAAAATTTAAAAATAGAAATCTTAGAAAGTATGAACTATGAAGTACGTGAAAACTGATTTCAAAAAAAAATTCCATTCTTTTTTAATATTTAAGAATTAATTATCTGACATGGAAATCTATGCCATGTTAGACTACCTACGTGGCAGAGTTCCACGAGTTTCCAATGCGTTCCGACAACCCGGGAACTTGCAATCTTCTAAATGGTCCAAAAAACATCTTGGGCCAATTTGTCCTCCAAAGGACAATGGTCCTATTAGAGGTTGCAATTCAATACCCTTCAAGTCAAATTGTGGCTACAATGTCAAATGTAGCCTTAATATAGTTGTCAACAAAATTTTGATAATTTTCATATATAAAGAAGTTTTTTTTAGTCTTTAGGGTTCAAAAGTTTTGGTAAAGAATCAAACAATTGTGATTTTCTAAGGTATAATTTGAATGTATTTATAAAAAATGGTAATATATACTTAAATACATGTTAGAGTAATTTGGAATTCTTACCAAAAATGAAGGTCTTAATGACATTCCAGAATTTGGGTAAATCTCATGACCTAAAATTAAGATATTGAAGGTGAAATGTGCACATATCTTTAGAATTCTTTGCAAAGTTGATCTTGGAAAATTAACTTATTAAAAAAACATCTTGTACATGGATTTGGTGGAAAAGATTTTGGTTGTATTACACCTTGTTATTAATAGGTGTATAAGAGAAATTTATTTGTATCCTATTAAAAAAAATTCTTAGATTCAATTTTATTTTAATATCCTAAAGAATGGCAATTTATGACAATTTCTCTTTAAAATGTGAGGTGATTGCAAGAAACACCTGTTGATTTGTTGCATTTTCGTGATTTTTTGGGGACTACTTTAAAAAATTAATTTTAAGAAATTTAAAAAATATGACTAATGTATATAGCTTCAAGATGAAGGTAACCACCAAAGGAAATGCATAGAATTGTTTTCAAGTACAAGAACTAGAAAATTGCCAAATCTCAAGATAATAGGTATTTTGATGTTAAAACTGGTTAAATTATTAAAAATAAATAAGTACACAAAACAAAAATTGGCCATTTGTAACAACTCTATGGAGATGGTCATTCACCAAAAAACCACCAAAATAATATTTAGTATGTTTCAAAATGCAAGCAAAAAGAAGCTCACTTCGTAGATTTCCACACCACATAAAAATAGTTATTTTTTAACTTCCTTTGGCCATTAGCTACCAATCTATTACATGACCATCTCCACATTTCAGCTCAAAATTTGTTTTTTGGCTACTAAATAGTACTAAAAAACTACAAATTGGCAAGTGTGACATGAAATCAAGGTTTTTTTTGGATAGTTAATTATTTTCTGATAATTATTTAAGGTGTATAATAGTCATGAATACTAGCTCCTCTACCAATCTTGAGTCATTTGGAGCCAAAACACAAAAGTTATGGCCAAAAAGCAGATGGGTACACGTTGAGTGACGCAATATAGTACACGTTTTCCTAGCACACCATGTGCCTTGGTCTTTTATGGTATATTAGGTCCATTTATCTCCTTTTTTCCTCTCAAAAAATCTCTATAGGAAATAGGAATTTCTAGAAGACCAAAAAATTAAAGGGACGTATTGTGGAGAACTGTAGATGTTTGAAACATGATGTAAATCCTCGGACACCTCAGTAACTATTAATGTACAGCAAAAGAGATCTTTATATAGTTTGAAATGTCAATTAATTATTATGGATTCCCTTCATACCCCTATTTAGTGTAGAACCAAGCAACAAATAAGTCAATGGATGCATCCCTGACGCTTTAACAGGTCTTTGATGGACTCCGGGATTCATGATCGTCCAATTCACTTATTAACATGTGAAACATGATTTGTCTACCACACATGAAGGTCATATTCGGCATCAATTTAGTCATTTTTGTAAAAACAAAGTGCCATGTGTCATCTTGTGAATGGTGTTCAGTGATGTGGACCCCGAAAATCCAACTTCAGAATTCAATTTTGGCATTCAATTCATACCCAAGTATTGAATCATTCTTTCACATATAGTAGTTCATGCATAGTAAAATATCCGTCAGCCCGAAATATTCACTAGGGTAGTCACACCTTCTTCACTCCACAAAAATTCTCTGAAGATTGAAAGAAACAAGGAGCTAATCGGTAGCCTAAATTGGTAAAGAAGGTGTGACACCCCAATCTTGTGAGCACAGAATGAAAAAGGAGAATGGAATTGCATGCAACAAAAGTTGTGCTAAAGTCACCATAGCATAACAAAAGGAGCCTATGGAGGAGCAATGCAGAGGTGAAAAGCAAGGGAGGTGGAATATTTTTCTTGTGTGAAAAGTTTTCCACGTCCATTATTCACCTTGAGAGGAGAATAATGGACGTCCAGAACTCTTCACACAAGAAGAATATTCAGCTTTGGAGAGCCAACTGAAAGCCAATTCAAAACCAACACATCCCTGTTCACAAAATAATTTGTGAGAAGTGAAGAGGGTGTGACTACCCTTACTACACTACAATTGAGTTAGGCTACAATTGCCATATTGACATGGCTTCCTTCTGAGCAAGTTCCTTGTTCCATTTGGTGTCCCAATTGAGTTTGAATGGAGGTGGAAGGGTTAGGTTCACCTTAGTTTCTGGAACAATATTACAATGTTCAATTCCTTTGTTAGTGACAATGTTACTATTTCATGGGTGAACATACCTTTGGTGTTAAAGAGTGTTGTTACTGAGGGTATTAGGAACAAATTTAGACCTATTTCTGGACTAGATTCACATTACAAACATCACCTCTAACATCAAGTGTGAACATACCATTACATTCTTCTCAAAAGAATGCTGTGTAACAAATCTACTGGAATGCCATTATTTGATATATTCTTCTGTTTGAATCCATCTATCCAGGTTGAGGAAAAGTAGATGCACTGAGTTTGCCTACATGATACAACTTTTATTTCACCAAAAAAAAATGAAAAATTCCACATTTTCCATTCAAATTTATCTGCCTACGAATTGGGTGCGGCGGAAATAGCTCCCTACGATAGTAGACACGGATATAGCCTTTAGCGAAATAGCCTAAATACGTGCCGGGATCACAGCACTTTGGCCTCGAGGATGCCACTCCCTGCTGCGGTCGATGGGTTTGCCATGGACACTCGGATCCATCTGCTGGTGTTTCCATACCCTGCGAGGGGCCACGACTTGGCGGCCGTCCAATTGGCGCGGAAGTTCGTCCCCTATGGCGTCCGCATCACCGTMGCCAACATCTTCAGCAACATGTCAGCGGAGCTTCTCGACATYTGCAAAGCAGAGGGCTTCGCAGTGGCGAATCTGGGCATCCGTCCCGATCGCCCTGGCTCTGGGAACTTGCCGTTTCTGGGCCATGTCGAGAGCGTCCAAGGCGAGGCAGAGCATTTTGTTTCTTCACAGTCCCCGTCGGTGACGTGCATCCTCAGCGACATCTTCCTTGGCTGGACGCAGGTCAGTTAGTCAATTCGGGCGTCGTTCTGTTTTACCGGTTTGGTTTCTGCACAGGTCTGGCACTTAGTCCTTAAAAGGTTAATACTCGCACAATCGCATAATCTCGACAGCTATGGCGGATCTCTAAGATATATCAATCTGATAGCAATGCTCGTTTTTTGCATGCAGCCCTCGCAAATGGAATGTATGCGTGGGAACGCAGGACCTGTTCGAGAATCCGCACATCAATGACCTCGCCTACGTGCCTGCAAACGAAGAACGGCATCTTCGACTTCAAGATTCTAGCGGGAGGCTTCTTCAGCCCAAAGCATTCCCATGGACGCATGGGTACCAGACGATGTCGTTCCGCTGTGCCGGAGACGTACCGAGACCTTGGAAATCGTGGCAACCGATAGAAGACTTGCATGATGTGGTTGATTGACGAAATGGTAACTTCGATTTGCCTTATTGCGCTAACCTAGGATTTAGGGTTCGTGATCATCTATTTGTTGCGTTTAGGGTTTGGGATGCAGCGAATTGCTAACGAAGTCTYGGGTTTGCAGGGAATGGAGGAGTTCAAAGCGGAAGTGGAGAGACGAATGGACAGCGGCCGCGCCATCGAGAGAGTCGGGGAGGATCTGGTGGACCCGTTGTGGCAGCGACGCATCCTCTACGTACGCGACCCCCAGAAACAACAAGAACTGAACTACATCGATATCCACGTTCCAGTCGGCCGTCTGCAAGAGCCAGAGATGTTCGAGCTTGCCTGGATGGCCGCTGAGTATGGCAACGGGGAGCTTCGAATTACCGTGGAGCAGAACCTGACCCTTCCGAACGTCCCGTCGGTGAAGGTAGACAAGCTCATGAAGGAGCCTCTGTTGGAGAAATACTCTGGGGATGATCAATGACAATTCTATGCACTTATACAGTACAGGTTACATGTGGTCACGTGTGTGTATAGGTTTAGACATCCCTCGTTGATTATAGTGTCCGAGAATCCACGCTGAATGATCCTTCACATCCAGTTCCTGGGAGTATCTGTGACTCATGCACTGTACACTGTGATCAACGTACTCTGATTTGGTAGAGTGAACAACATTTCTGAGGCACTTGGTGATGAAGATTGGAAGGATTAAAGTTTGTAACCTGGATCAAAGCATACTAAGTTAAGTGTTTCTTGTTGCCTAGGTCCCTCCAAACCGTACGTAGTTTCTTCTTTACTGTTTCTGTTTCTGTTTCTGTTTATTCTTCAAAAATATCACATATCCAGGCTTTGGTGTTGATGCCGTACGATCACAACCAATTCAGAACAATCTGCACAATCAAATCCGTGCTAGAAAGTGCACAGCACTGATCAGATCCTGGCAAGTGGCYTCATCAAGTTAACCATTTTACCAAATGTCATGTATTATTCAACTTGTAAGGGTCGTCTTTGAATCGCAACCCAAAGATGAAGGGTATTCCTAACCCAAGATAGTGTAAGTGTAATCTACAAAATAGATACCAAATGAATCCTACATGTGAACTAAATTCTAAGATTAAATAGAGATCCYAAGAACGACGCATACWTCGGRAGAACACTTGGTTTACCGTGGCATGTATTCCCAGCAGGTTCTTCACCCCCGCCGCCTCCACCGCTGGGTGATCCACCACTCGGGGTTGGACTGCTTACGGATTTGATGTCAATGGGATACACAGGGCTTCCACTGGGGTAATTAAGTCCCCAGTTCCGCTCAGTTGTAGCTCCAGGCTTGAGGTCTTCATTGTAGAGCGCAAAAATGAAGGTGGGAATGAAGATCCCCTGCCTCATGGGAGTACCCTGCGTCGGAGTGTTCAGGATATGGTGCACAAGATTCTGGTTGTAAATCTGGGCATTGCTGATGTTGGCTCCGAGCTCATTCGAGTCGCCCATTGTCGGCCAGCCAGTTTCACTGACGGCAATCCGCACATTGCCATAACCTACCGCTGCCATAGCGGACGACATGGCATCCAACTGGGCATCGAGAAGGTTATAGTATTCATACTGGGAGTCGTTGAAGAACGAGGACGTCCGGGAGAATAAAGCATAATCCAAGGGGATGTACTGGGAATTCGACGACCACCCGAAGAAGGGGTACACATTGATGAAGAGATATGAGTCGGTGGAGTCCAAATACTCTAACAGTGGGGTCATGACTTGGGTTGCAATGTCCGTGCGGAACACTCCCTTGGATGGAGGATACGAGAGCGATAAAATGCCGTACTCAGCAGCTGTGGAGACATGRATCGCGGACAAGTTGCGGCTCTGGAGGCTTGTGTGGAGGTTTTGGATGGCAGGAACGAGCTGCAGCCAGGTAGCGGAAAGCGTTGAATCGGCGAAGAGCTCGTTCCCRACCAGGATGTAGACGATGTTGGTGGCCGGGTAGTAGGGCACAATGTTGGCAGCGACCCACGCGTCTGCAGCACTGGCATCCACAAGCGGCGGGATTTCGTCACTTCCCATTCCAACTATAAAGTCAAGCCCTGATCCCGCAAATGCCTCGATAGTTGGCCCATCGTGGTCAAAAATCCTTACCCTTCCAATTCCCATGTCCTTGATGAGCTTCACTGTCGCTTTCGCTGTGGGCAGATTGTCTGCAACTCTTCCGTAGTTGACGCCTAGAGTGAGGGGCTCTGTCAAAATAGAGAGCACAACCATTTTCCTCAGCGCAGTCCAAAGCACGCTCGGAAGTGTGACCACTTGTGTAGTATCTACAGTATCAACAACGTCCTAGTATCCACTACAGCCGGCGAAGGACTCCAGTGAATCAAGTAACTGAGGTCCTACATGACCTAATTCACGTTCAACAGGCATTTGAAAGCCCTACTTGAAAGGCACCTAAATTTAGCAAATGCCCACCACAGTGCTTCCACAGGCGGTTTGGGCAGRATGTAAAGTGAGGAGAGCAAGAGAATTTAATACCATCGGGATAGTCGGCTGCGGCAGGCGCAACACAAATGCATGAAAGTACAATCAAGCAGATGCARATKGTGCATGCAATTCTCGCACAGGGGCCGMTCTGATAACAGCAAGAATCTGACCATCTTCTTGACTGGTCTGGTCCRATTCGACTSAGCCTCGAGTTCTCAATACATGGCAGCATTTCGTCCTGTTGCTCGCCCCAGAGTAACGGACAAACGACCGGCACACTACTGGAACAACGAAGCAAGCCCATCACAAAATTTAACGACCAAAACACGAAATTGGCCACTGACTTCCGTATCCACGAAGGAAATTTTTGAAGCAAAACTCAAAAGCTCAAAGCACCCGCAATTACAGACATTGCTATCCAAATCCTCAATTACTACTGTCACAACAAATCCAAAGGTCCTACTAATAATTTTATGATTTTGACCGTATGGATATCTTCTACTTTTTGTACTTCACATAAACTTCTTTGATGCAAACTTCAAAAAAGTTATAGAATTTATATTTTATAACACATTTGTGTTTTGTCCAAACCCCTTGGGCTTTTAGGGGTTAAAACAGTATTGTTTCAATGGGGGTACTTTCCTGATGAGTACTCATCATCGCATGAAGCTTCATCGTCATTCATCCAAAGTAACCACAGACGGGAGGGACGTTTCTTTTGGTGGGCCGCTGCAGGACGATTCGGGTAAGTCGCCGAAGGTTTTGGTAGCGCCGCGAGGAATTCCGGAATCGGATAGCAAGCAAGCTGCACGATTGAACGCTGGATTTCGCACTTGCCCACATTGCATCCGCATCTCATTAGGAGCGCCGGATTACGATTACAGAGCGTTTGGAACACCAATCTCTGGCGCAATTCAATAATCAGGGTTTACCCTGATTCCTCTCTAGGTGAGCCTCTGGTAATCGATCGTTCACAATTGCAACTATCGCAGCAATCGATCGCATGTTTTTCTTTCATGGATTCTATCTGGTTGATTGCGCTTCTTTTGAGTGCGAGTTCTCATGGAGGGACTGGACTATGTGGCGAGTTGTGAGGAGTCTGGTAGAAGGAATCGTTTTGATAGTGATGGGGGACGTTGCTTGCAGACGTCGTTGCTTGTCTGATGTTAAATAACTGGTTTTTTGCAAGTAGTGTGGCAGGATAGGCAAGTACGAGAGTTGGTATTGCTGGTGGAGAGTATCAGGGATTGTAAATTGGGGGTACTTAAGGTTCCGTCCCCTTCTCACATAGAGCTATGGAGTAGAAGGTGCTACTGGATAACATCAGTCCCTTAGAAAAAAGCAATTTGTTTTCGGACACAAATGAATCTGGAAGCAGTTCAGGTTGTGAAAGTTGCTTTTTGGTTTGATTTGGACTGTTTCAAACATATTGTCACCATAAACTTTCAGACCTTGCAGAGCTCTGATCAAACTTCAGTAGGGAGATATCATGTTTACCAAGTCGCCTGAGATTTTAGTTTCGTGGACACTCTACAAGCGCCTGTGGGCTGAGTTCAAGGGTCCAGGGTTTAGGGTTTAAGGACCGTGACTCGTCTGTGTAGTCCCTCTTGCTGCTTTCTGACGAATTCTTGACACGGCGTTTGTATGAAGGAGTTGCCGCCGCTGTCCAGTTGCGATGGCTTCTAACGGCGACTTCACCTTGGCGAGCGATGGATTTTCGGCCGCCGCTTTGTTCAAGCAAGGCTTCTCCTACACTTACGACGACCTCATTTTCCACCCGGGGTTTATCAACTTCTCAGTGGACGCCGTGGATCTCACGACCTCGCTCACGCGCAACATTCGATTGCGGACGCCATGCGTTTCCTCGCCCATGGACACCGTAACSGAGGCTTCCATGGCGGTCGCCATGGCTGCTGTTGGCGGAATTGGCTTCGTGCATTCCAACAACACACCTCAGGAGCAATCCTCAATCGTGAGGCGTGCGAAGCAGCAGCGAGTTGGTTACGTTCTGAATCCAGTCTGCGTTCACCCCTCCGACTCCATCGCGACTCTCGACGCCTTGAAAATGAGTTTAGGGTTTTCCTCCGCGGTCGTTACAGCTGACGGAAACCTCGGGTCGCGCCTTGTCGGTGTGATTACAAGCAGAGATGTGGATTTTGTACACGACCGGAGCACTGAAATCCGGGAAGTCATGAACCGCGACGTCGTGACTGCACCTGCGGGTACCGCATTGGAAGAAGCTTCTATGGTTTTGATTCAAAGTAAGAAGAGCTTGCTTCCTTTGGTGACTGAGGATGGAAAGTTTGTGGAGCTTCTGTGTCGGACGGACCTCAAGGCGCATCAYGAGTTACCACCGCTTGGACCTCCGTCTCTTGGTTCTGATGGGAAAATTTTAGTTGGTGCGGCAATTGGCACACGGGAGAGTGACAAAGAGAGGTTGGGGATGCTGGTGGAAGCGGGGGTGAATGTGGTCATTCTGGATAGCTCCCAGGGGGATTCCATGTACCAGAGGCAGATGATCGAGTATGTGAAGAAGGCGCACCCGGGGGTGGATGTCATTGGGGGGAATGTGGTGACGGCGTACCAAACCAAGAATCTGATTGAGGCGGGRGTGGATGGGTTGCGGGTTGGGATGGGGTCCGGGTCGATTTGCACGACGCAGGAGGTTTGTGCTGTTGGAAGGGGCCAAGTACGTTTTACTCCCAAACCCTCACAATGCTCGTCTTTTTGTCTGATCAGGCAGTTTGCACTTAGACTCGTTGATGCAACAACACTAAAAAAATCTCATGAGTTGCAACGTTTTATTGAGACAATGTTTGGATCCATTAGGATTTAGCAASAACTGTGCAGATGGAAAGTGAWATCRTGACACAATTTGCATGTAATACAAGWGATTGTCTTGCACTTAGAAYGTGGGGTGTTGCCATGCARCAACACCAAAAATTATTCAYAATTGATWAAAATCGTGCCACAGTTTGCAATTAACCACAAGAAATTGTCGTTCTCTTGTAGTTCCTGCCCCGATTGCGGATCTTAGGTAGAGCATTGCTTGGGTGGATCTTGATCACATGGGCTGTGGTGAATGCAGGGAACTGCCGTTTACAAGACCGCAGCAGTGGCTAACGCATTGGGAGTACCTATTATAGCTGACGGAGGGATTTCCAACTCAGGGCACGTAGTGAAGGCACTGTCCAGTTAGATTCCTCATTTTTCAAAAATTTCAAAAATTCATTTTATATTTAAATTTAAATTTAGCTAATTTGTCACGTTTTGCAATTTAGAGGTTTCTAGTACTAGGGAGTGCCCAAAATTAATGATCTAGAGCTGAAACTTTTGTGGTCTATTCCCACACTAGGTGGGCATGCATCCGCCAAAGGGAATCTAAAAAAATATTATTTTATGTCCTCTACATGTGTGCTAACACGGCTCTCTTGCGCGCGCACTCCTGAAAATTCAAGATGGTTTTAAGATCATTGTTTTGGTGAAATCTCTTTATCATAAAGTTCTCCCAAATTGCCAGTTTTTAGTTTTTTTTAAATTACATTTCCTATTTTCTACAAATTAAAACATCAAAACACCCGTTTTCATGAAATTTTGCACTTTTCTAGTTCTCCTACTTAGAGAATTTTCCTACGGGACAATTCATCTCTCCCTGGAGTCTCTTGCTCGAGTTGAGCTTGAGAGTTGTTATTAACCCTTAACCCTTAAAAGACGGACCTATTACCGTGGGGAACCGGCGGGTTGTGGATTGTGGACCACCAAGTATTAGATGGTGGGAAGTTAAACTTTGCAGCACCTAAAAATGATAGCAGAATCTAAAAATTTGCTACAGCACCGAAAAATTTGATGACGGGCATTAGGGAATCTGTCGGCATGGGCATGGATTTCCGTGGCTTTGTGTTACAATTTGTAGCACCTAAAAATGACAATGCATTCAATGACCCTATTTCATGCTTTCCATGTCAAAGCACATCTCTACTTTCACATTTATCCCAAAAATGGATGAAAAATATCTTTTCTCCATCCACTACAGTTGGTTTTTGTCATCCAAAGGACTCCAAACATCCATGTTGTCCTTTAAGGGTTAAAAGATGGATTGGTGATCGTGGAAATCATCTATTTTGATACCGCGGGAATCACTAGTTTAAAAAATCCAAAAGTATTCATTGGAAGTCAAAGTACTATATAAGATCTTGCTTTTCCACCCCTAATTCCATGGATGAATAGTTGCACTTCTGTGATTCTCTGTCATTCATCAAATGCAGAACGTCCGCTGCGTTGTTCAAGGGTTAACCCCTCATCACTTGAGGTCCAACCAAGGTTAAAAGCATCCTCCCTTTGTAAGTGTTAAGAGTTTAAATTTCAGTTAGCTATAAAGATCTCAACCTTCCAATATTGTAGTGTGCATGTTGTAGATGGCATGGAACAAATTCGGGGTCATTTGACCTTATAGATTGAAAGATTATAATGTTTTAGTGTTGAAAAAAGATGCTGAAATTTTCTTTAAAACACATTTGGAGGTGAAATTTGATTTCTAAACCAACTGAAAAGAAAAAACTTTGAACTGCAAAGTGATTCAAAACCAAACCATAAACACTTTCATGAAAAAAAATAGCATAAAAATGACTCATTGTGTCTGCGAAATGGATTTTAAATGTCAAAAAACAGTGAAAAAAGTAGCAAAAAATCACATTTGTGGCTAAACCTCCTTCTACTAAAATGCTTCTCAATCACTCATAACTTCTTAGATAGATATGAAATTTTAACCACATAAACTAGACTAGTAAGCAAAACTTTTACAACAAAAATTATTGAAAAAGGATCATATATGAAGAAGTTATGAGGCGCCAAAGTTCACTGAAATGCTAATATTTCTGGATTTTGAACTTTGGATTGCTCCCAAACATTCAAATCAACTTGGATTGGCATGAAAATTTTACCACAGTAACTAGAATTTTATGGTAACAAAGCCCATCAAATTTTGTCCAAAACAAACATTTGATGAAAAAGATACAATCCCCCAAAATTGCAGCCCTCACAATGCAGTGTGTTGAACCTAAATTGAACCTAAGAACTTCAAATGACTTTCACGAACTCAATATGTCTTTAATTGATCTAAAACTTTTACTATAGAAACTAGACTAGTATGCGCAACTTTTCAAAGAAGTTTTATCCCATTCAAATATCGGATGCCAAAGTTAGCGGATTCAAAGTGGATTGTGAGGACACTTTTTGTTCTCTTGGGCAATGGGATCATTGTATTGTAGCTTCAAGTTTTGCTTCACAAATTGTAACTAGTATCAACCACAAATAAGGCTTATGAATCTAACCTTCCAATTTTGAATAAAGGTCATTACATGCCTTATGAAATAGAACCAATATGACTTAAAACAATTGAAAAATTCATATTGATCCTAGCTTCAATATATTACATGCCAATTTGTACATATAGTCTCTATATTACAAAAATAACAACTTTGAAAAGGGGATCGAATGAACAAAAATAATACAAAGTTCAAGCTTTATCATTGCAATATAATTTTGTAAGCATTGATCTAAAAGCCAAAGCTAGCGTAAAGGAGATTTTCAATTTTTCAATAAACCTTGGCTAATAACTCAATAACTACATTTTGTAATTATCATATGTTTTGAACAATTGATTCCTATAAATCTTAGTACATGGTCAAGTGGTCAACCACTCCACTCTTTTCATAATATCAATGGATTAACAAATTTGTTTCACCTTTGATGTTTTCACTAATAAAAATTGATATAATAGATTGATGCATTTCTAAATTTACAAATTAAACTAGTTGAATGAATGCCAATTTTTAAAATATAAATTGAAAATACCCCTTTAAAAAAATTATTAATTATTCTCTTTAAGTTTTTGAATTTTTTTTCCAAAAATTTATATTTTTTGATACATAGAATGTTAAGTCTATTTTGGCAACCTATAATATACAACAAAAAAGATATGAAATACCTTGTCTATTTTGCATAGTTTGTCATTTTTTTTTGTTAATTTAAGGTCATTTTGTAATGTGATTTGCTTAGAAGTCTACTATTTTTTCTTTGTTTTTGTGTCCTTTATGCTCGATTTCTTTCTAAATGATTTCTTTTCAGCTTCTTCTAATGCAAAAGCTTCAGCATCAGCTAATTCTTTTGCAGCTGCTTCTTCAGCAAATCTTTTAATATTTCTAGGACTTTGGGGATCATTGAGTAACAAAAAATTTGCCAACTCTTCTAATGGATCATCTTTCCTAAACAATAATCATTTAGTTTAGAATTAAATAAATACATAGACTAAATTGAAGCATTGAAAGAATATGTATATTTAAATTGGGATTTATTTGTATTAATTTTATTATAATATTGATTAATAATGATAAATTTTGTTATATTCTAGATACTTTATTAATTTATATGCAATGAATATATTAAGACAATCACAGTGGTATAATGATGCAATGTAAGATTAAGTTGTGTTATATGCTTCATTGTAAAGTTTGTAGCATACAACCTTTGTTCAGCAATCATTCGACAACCTTTTTCAAGAAGAGATACCAATGATTCTTCCTGCAAAACATGCCAATAAAAATTAATTTATGAAATGTAAAGGAGTTATTTATACATGCAATAAAACTATTATAATGCTTCAAAATTGTATGAATTTATACCAAATAATCTTGAACATGCATATCCTTGACATCTAGTGGAGGTAAAGATTCTTCTTTCGGTTCTTCTTCCTATTTATTAACCAATACAAAAAAATAAATTGAAATTTAAGAAACATATATTTCATGATTTCATATTTTGTTGTATATCATTAAATAATTTCCAATGATAATCTAGAGTATAAATTTAAATATTTAATATCTAAAAACATAGTTCATATAATTAGTATAATTATAAAAATAATAATATAGAAACAAAATATTTTTCATGAATATCTATTGAACATAGAATATTGCTACAGTGATGAACTATTACTAGTGACAATGTACATGAATAAAATATATTTGAAYACTATAAGATGAGTCTTGCAAATAATCCTATTTAATCATTCCATCATCACTACAACTAGCCATTCTTTTATACAAATGTCAACTTTTTATGATTATATGCACAATTAATGTTCCAACTTGATGATATTCAACTATTTCCTCAAAAGATGCATCCACCTTGAGGTTACAATTAATGCACCCCCGTGTCTCTAAAATTGAGAGCCATAGATATTGTAAACAAGAATTCTCCCTCTTCAATGCCATTGGTATTGAAAAATATATAATATGATATGGATACTATGGATTACATATACATATATAATATATACATATATAATATATACATATATAATATATACATATATAATATATACATATATAATATATACATATATAATATATACATATGAATACAAAATATATGTAGAGATACAAGATACAAATACACAATCATATGGAATACATATAGCCATATGGAATACTAATACAAAATACACTAATATATCCCATATTGGTTGATAGCCAAAATACTACTGAAAAATTCAAATACATGTGTGTGAGTACTTGCCAATTTGTAATGTGAATTAACTAATTTATTTTGGGAGGGGAAAGTGTAATACAAATTAAATAATGTTCTAAGTGGATAGTCCTTGATGAATTAATTATACCTAATTACAAGTTTTCAAATTTTTTGAGCATATGCTGTATTTAACATAAATGTTTTTGTTCTTCTATTAAAAATGCACAATTATTTGAATTATTTGAATTATTTGAATTCATTTATGAAGAAAAGACATATGTTTTCATCTCTAAAAACTAAATATAAAGTTTTTAAATATAAATAGTCACTAAAAACAAAAGCATACAAAGTATGAGGATTCTTACATTCAACTAATTGACCTTAGACATTTTTTTTTGGATTAAATAACCCTAAATTTCCTAAAAAAGCATTTTTCCCCTTTAATAATTTTGATTGAAGAGGCCTCAAGGCTAGGAAAAAAATCAATTCAATTTTAGGAGGGAAGTTACCATTATCTATTTTCACCTAATCATGTTCGATACTCCCTCCTTGTGATATTGAATTTTAAGATTTTTCGAATTTTAGTAGAAACAAGATTTGATGAGCTTCATTTCATTAGTTGGTTTTAATTCAAATATGAACTTCATGTATAGTAGTAGGGTACCAATCAAAATGGCGTTTTGCATTTGTAGTAAAAGAAGCTTCACTTTTGCCAACTTTGACACCTTCTCGAAGGCTGTAAAATTGTTTTTTTCAATGAATTGCTTTACAAGATCATCTATATGTTAATAACATATTTTCCAAATTTCAAGGTTAAAAGATTTACACAAGAAAAAGATATTCAAAATCTACCAGCATGTATAGTTGTGAGAAATATTACACTCTTGCCAACTTTGACTCCCTCCGAAGGGTTGAAAAAAAAATTTCCATGAAATTTTTGTCACGAGATCAACTTTTTGAGTCTTTGTTGATAATATGTGTGCCAAATTTCAAGATCAAAAGATTTTCACACAAAAAAGATAGTGGCAATTTACCAACAATGTCATTATAAGAGACAATTTCACTATTGCCAACTTTGGCACCCTCCGATGGGTAGAAAAATTGTTTCTTTATCGTGAATTTTTTTTTAAAAGATCAATTCTATGCTGATGACATATGTGCCAAATTTCAAGTTCAAAATTTTTTTCCAACAAAAGATATTGGAAATCTAACAACATTTGTAGTTGTGAATAACAATTTCACTATTACCAACTTTGACACCCTCGCAACTGCTAAAAAATTGTTTATTTACCATGAAATGTAAGTCATAAGATTATTTCTATGTTATTGAGATAGAAATAATACGACATTACCAAGGGTTGGAAAAATCATTCTTAAAACTACAAATGTTGGTAGATTTACAATATTTTTTGTTGGAAAAAAATTTTGATCTTGAAATTTGGCACATATGTTATCAACATAGAGTTGATCTTGAAAAAAAATTCATGGTAAAGAAACAATTTTTCTACCCTTCAGAGGGTGTCAAAGTTGGCAATAGTGAAATTGTCTCTTACAATGACACTTGCTGGTAAATTTCCAATATCTTTTTGCGTGAAAATCTTTTGACCTTGAAATTTGGCGCACATATCATCAACATAGAGGTGATCTTGTGACAAAAATTTCATGGCAAAAAATATRAGATTTCAACCCTTGGAAGGGAGTCAAATTTGGCAGCAATGAAATTTTTTTCATAGCTATAGATGTTGGTAGATTTTGAATACTTTTTTTTGCATGAATGTTTTGGCCTCAAATTTTGGCGCAAAGATGTTATTAACATAGAGATGATCTTGTTAAAAAAAGTCATTGGAAAAACAAAAATTTCAGCTTTTGAGAGGGTGTCAAAGTTGGCATCAATGAAATTTCTTTCACTGCAAATGCAGGAATGCCATTTTGATTGGCACCCTACTGTACATGGCTAAATCTTAAATCAAGAAGAAAAAAGGAGAAGGGCCCCTAAAACACTACAAGATGTGCAATGGATCAAGCATAATCTTCAATTCCAAACGCTACTATGACACCAAGAGTGAATTTTCAATCAAYATTTGATTTTCAATTTTCAATTTGCATATGATTGTAGTGGAATTCTCTAAAAAATGAATACAAAATCGCATGTTTTCATTCTATAGGCACTCCAAAAGTCACCCATCACGTAGTATTTGGTGCATCCATTGTTTCAAGTTTAAACATCAAAACACCATACATGAAACAACTATTCATACATTAAATTAGGTTGTTTGTTTGTTTTGTTTTTGTTTGTTATGGATTCACAACATTAAATGTTTTTTCAGCCCCATAGAAGATTGTTTCAGGGACGTTCCCTGAAATTGTTCCACGCACAGGGAACCAACGACTATTGAATTTAAATTTTCAATTTCAAAAGCAAAACAAAACAAAACAACACTCAAAAATGCCAAAAAGTATGAAGAAACTAAAAACTAATTTACAAAAATTTATTTATTTTTCAATTATTCAATAATAAAATTAAAAATAAAATTAACTAATATTATCTGACATGGCAGTCTTTTGTCCACTTTAGACTGTCTACATAACAAAGCGTTTCCACAGCCTGAGAACCCACAGTCTTCTAAATGGTCCAAAAAACATCTAATGACTTTGTTTGATGGCATTCAACCTCGTGGCAGAAAAAATCTTGCATTTTGAAAATTTAATGAATTAAAATATTAAAATATTAAAAAGTCAATTTAACTGTTAATTTATTATATTGTGGCGTTGGCACAAGGTGTATGAGTTGTAAACCCCCACCAAGACATGTTCAGTTTGTAGAAGGACTATTTGCCTGGCAAGTGAAATTTGCATACTCAGTGTTTACAAATTTTTCATTCATTGATCACATGTTTCATCCATTTTTAAATGAGCATTTACATTGGGCAATCTCTTTGTTGTTGAGATTTTTGAAAAAAGTTATGTGTCCGCATTCTTCATTGGGTATTACCCTCTTTGTTAGCCTATTTTTGTTTTGAATTCCCTCTGCCTTGGTGATTGCCATATACATAATGATATGTATGTACATTTTAACCTTTAAACAACGCTGAGGCCATTTTCTGGTCGATGAATGAGCAAGCATCTTTCTGTATGGGACATAATTGCAACTATTAATCCTCGGAATTTTGTGTGAAAAGGGAAGATCCTCTATAGTATTTTGACTTTCAATGCTTACTATTGAAATTTTCTAAACCAATAATTCTCATGATATGAGAACTCATGATTTCCACGGTGACCCGCCTGATGTTTAAGGGTTAAAATCATAAAAGGAGCATATAAGTTACTACCTCTGTCCCGAAATAAATCCGGGTCTTCTTGAAAATGGCTAAATTAGCACATGAATTGTTCCTATTTTAAGGAGCTCATGTAGTTATTGTAGATTATATTAAGTCCCATTAGGTGTGAAAGAATGGAATTCAACAATTAAGTTGTGCATGTTGAAAACAAGTAACGAAATTGAAATATTTTTGCCCTTTTGGAATTGCTCCAGTGGTATTGATTTTTGTCATTCTCTAAGCAATGTTGGTGGAGTGACATCCATTGACATCCTTTCTATTCAATTCCGACAATGTCTCGTGATTCAACTCCAAAAAATTCTCAACAAGAGATTTATTAGAAGCATTTTTTGTATAATTTTGGGTTGAATTCTTTGCCTTTGGTTGGCTAGAGGGTTGCATTTTGATTCCGTTTGCAATGATAGAATTGCTATATAGTCTTTGGAGCGTAGAACTATGCATTCTTTTGCTTTAGGGAACTCAATCTAGCTTTAGTTGTTGTTCATCAAGTTGTGGAGAGCCAATTTCGAATTTAATTTGGGACAAGTATATTTGAAAACCCCGGATTTATTTCGGGACGGAGGGAGTACCAAATAAATATTGAAGCATCTCAAATCAAAATATGGGGGCTGGCCCATATCTCGCTTGTTCATTGCTGCTACAAGCAGTCAAGCACTGAATGGTGGAAATTTGCCCCTTGACTTGAAAATAAAAATTCCCGAAGGCAGCCAGTGCAAGTGTGAACGGGAACAGACAATGGGTTTAGGGAGAACTAAGCTTGCCATGTACGCCGTTCACACCGACGTCTATGTGTTGAATGCTAAAACCCTTCACCAGCTCCCTCGCCATCGCCAGCCCTCCTCCGAGGTCCGTTGCTGCCTTGCTCCAGACGAGAGATTCATTCGGCCCCTGGTCATGTGGTGACAAATCGAGGAAATGCTCAGGTCGACTACGGACGGCAGAGTAGTGCGAGGCTTGGCAGGTCGCGGCAGCGAGCGCCATGGAGACGACGGAAGCCAGATGGGAGTCGAAGGACATCCTGTTTCGCCGGATTGGCGTGGACTTGGCTTTGAGCGAGGGATCGGAAGCTTTCACCGATGCGAATGCGCCTGTCCGAGGGCTGGCGGTCTCCAACCGCTTCGGCATTTCTTTCTTCGTACACTCGGCTGGTGAGAGAACGCTGTTTCTCCATTGGGAGAAGCGCGAGTTGGTTTTCTTTGACATCCATGTGATTTGTGTGATTTCTCAAGATTGATTTCTGATTTTGAATTTTGCGTCTGCCTTTTGGTTCACATTATTCCGTCCGTTGTCGTTGAATTTTTCTGATGTCGCTTCTCCCAAGATTTGCGAAAAATTGATTGCCTGAGTACTCGATATTGGCAACTTCATCTCTTGTTGTGCGGGGCTTCGCAAGGGYGGGCAAATTGTATTCCCGTAGTGCTGTTCACTTTTGGACCTTTGACAGCACCTAGGCGCTGTGTCTATTGCTATTTAGTTTAATTTTTTTCCCCTTTGATCTTGTAGCTCTTACAGCATAGTTATTAGGGTGATTTTAGTACTATTCTACAGGTGCACATCTTGGAGCTGTCTCATCTATATTATTGAGACTGACTGCTCAATTTTTTCTTTCTTTACAGGCCTGATGAGCACTATCTGTTTCAATTTGGTCTCTGCGCACATGTATCAGTAAATTTGTCTTGAATATCAATCGGATGACAATAATTCTCGGTGCAGGTTTTGTGGTCACGCAAACGTCGAGCCTCGTTAAAGTGGCACAGCAAGCGCAGGATGGCTCTAACGACAGAACGGCGCAACAGGGTTGTTACTTAAATGTACCAGTATCCGGCGTTCGTATTTTGGACCTTTCGAGTGATGAGTTAACTTTGGCTGCATGTGTCGGGGATCGGGCTGTTCACCTCTATGATGTTCCTTCTCTAATCCGGAAGGTAATCTTTGCATGACCTCACCCTGATGTCTGCGCCGGCGTCGTCGGAATTTAACTTGTTGCATTCTACGTAGATGTTCTCGTTATATTGGACCAAAGTAGAACAACATGAAATCGTCAAGCACATTGCTTAGAAAATAGTCTTCACGCATTTGGAGAAGTTCAGCATTGGAAAGAAGTACACCAGTAGGTCTTGATTCTTTGTCTCAAGATGAATCTTTTGTATGACGCAGTTGGACAAGACTCCATTGGAGTCGAGGGATATTTCTGAAGGCCGTGTGAAAGACTTCAGATGGAGTCCTGCTGATGACAAAATCTATGTCCTGTTGTCGAGAGAGGGCCATCTCTTTTCAGGATGTGTAGGGCAAGCACCTTCGCGTGTTGTGGACAAAGGTGTTATTGCAGGTAATTTACAGGCATTGACCCTGGAATGATTCTCTGTTTGGGTGAGAGACATCTATTATATCTAATTGACCATTTATCCACATGCCTTTTTATTTTAGCGGATGTTGTATTTTGAATAGGTCATTTGTTCTGCTCGTTGTCTCGCTGTACCTGAATTTGAGTGAAGATAGCGAGCTTAATTGCATTACTGTCATTTGTGATGCAGTGTCATGGAGTCCAGATGGAAAGCACGTATCATATTTAAGCAGTGAGCGTGCTGTCTGTGTATGCAATTCTAAGTTCGAGCCACAATTCACCTTCAACCTTCCTGCTGAAATTGGTGATGTAACTGAGAATCTACAAGGTAACTTCAAGTTGAAAACGTGAGATATCCTTTTCGTAAGGTAATGAAGGATTGCTGAAAGATAAGGCTTACCTATTGATTACTAGTGGAAGATTCGATGTTTCCCTTCTCTGGTGACTAATTTCCCCACATAAACTCAGTTTACAGATAGGAGGTAGTGTCCAGGTTGAGTACGTCATGTCCATGAAAGGACTTTCAATTCCATATTTATGTGTATTGAGGTGGCAGCGAGGTGGCAGCCTTTTGTTCTATGAATTCACAATACGCTCATCCCGATAGGAAGTCWTGAATTTTCTGTAGCGTGCAGGGACTTTACATTATGACTTGCAAAGAATTAACAGCTTGAAAATGGTGCTCAAGTCATTGCTTAGAGGGTTTTCTCTCATGATATTACGAGCCAGTGTGATTCAGATGGGAGTGTGACGTCACTCTTCATCAATCCTCCGTCCTTCGTACATTAACTGGATTTTTCTCTTCTTGACAGGGGAAAGCTTACAATGGATTCGCCCTGATTCTATGCTGGTCGCATATACTCAAACCAATGAGGATGAAGAGGAGGAAGAGTGTCCTCTCATCCTAGTGACTTCCACGGACGGAGATCTTGCAAAGGTGAAGCTTGCTTCAGTTCTTTCTTTTTACATAAAGCATGTAGAGCTATATTGCAGACGGCTGCTTGAAATACAAGATTGCCTGGTCTTGACCTAAATCATATCCGAATTTTGCTCGCAGGAAGGTGGGACAATCACAGGAGTTGTTTTCGGTAATACCTTTCCTTCTATTGATTCTAGGGTCATCCCGGCAGGAAGTGGCCCCTACATGCTCGCTGAGTACATAAAACCTTGGTGAGTGGATGAAATTTGTTTGAGATGTCAAAACTTCTTCTAGAACAGGTCTGTGTGTTCATCAAATTGTCTACGTTGTAGCTTATTGAATAATTGCTTGGCTGAAGCTCTCTTTGATTCATTATATATATACATTTTTTATTCAGTTAAAATTTTCCATATTTTGTGTGTCTGCACCATAAATTTACAAGTGGGATTTATATGTGTTTTAGGGAGATGGCGATCGCGGCAAGCAGGCGTAGTGTGGATGATCACATAGTCATTTTGGGATGGTTTTCGGAGGAAAAGAAGCATGAAGCTCTCGGCATAGAGCTTACCAATGACACTTGGCTTCCTCGCATAGAACTCCAAGGTGATAAACTTTGAGTGGTATAAGTTTTTGTATTAGTTGGAAATGTCAAGATGAGTCGATGTTTGCTGCAAAACTCCTGCCTTTAACTAATCAAGTTGATGGGTGTCTACAAGGACAGAGAATGGKGATGACAATGTTCTACTTGGGCTWGCTGTTGGTATGACCACTACTGAACTACATGTTACGGACCCACGTGACGACAGTGGAGACACGAATCTCCCTGCATGCCCAGTCTTGATGTGCTTATCCCTTGGAGGGAAGCTTAGCCTTTTTTCGGTGGCTAGGTGGGTTTCTTCACTATTCTGAGCATTGATGTTGCTAATGAACGACGTCATTTCCATTTGGGGTTTGCCGTGTGATAGTTCGAATGTCGTTTTGTGTAGGAGTGGACAGCGCATAATTTATCGTTGCTCATCTCGAATTCTTGCAAATTGCTGAGTTATTCAAAATGGGAAATATCGCTTCTATTTCTTTGTAGTTTCTTTGTGAGAAAGTGGCCCATTTTATTAACGAATAGTAGCGTGTAGCAGGCTTGACGAGAGTGCATCGGATGCAACTTTGGTATCTCCTCCTTCAAACCTTCCAGAGAGTAATGCAGAAGTCAAATCAACTACATCTGTGGAYATGCCTGCAAAGGCTCCTCAAGCAGTTCCTATCGACAAAGAATCGCCTGGTTTACAAGACGTGAGAATTAAACAGGCTGAGGAGCGAATTGAAGACGAAAGGTCATTATCTTCTGGAAGTGAAACAGATAGAGAGAATGACGGTAATCTCAATGATGAAGTCCTCCCTCGCTTTCCATCTCAAGGTTTTTCTCTTCTTTCTTTCCCTTACAAGTTGGTTGACTAGAAAAGATTGTCGCAATAATTTGATTTCTGTGCTTTACAAGTGCTACCCATCATTTTGTTTTTGTTTCTCAGCTGCACATTTTCAGCGTATTACAGRGAATTTGAAATCGAGTCCTTTGTGAGACAGTGCAGTCAAAAACATTACTGCCCATTCGTTTAATTTCAAGCGTACCCTTCTTGCAACAGGCAGGCTTGGATCGTTGTTAGAAGCTCAAGGGAAAAGTTTATCAATGAAGGACAGCAGCTTTGTATCTGCTGAAGATACCTCACCCGTGTCCAGTTTGAAAACGCCAGGTGCTTCAGCTTTGAGTAGTCTTGCATCAACTGGATCCAGCAATATCAACTCTCTGAGCACAGCGAAGAGCGCTCCATCTGGCCTCGATCAAATACAGCAAACAGGATCTACACCCCAACTTCCTGTGACTCTGAACAGGAGTGTTTCTCAAGTGCAGYCTCCTAGCAGTCAAACAACAACATTTCCCCAGAGCACTCCTTTTCCATCTCAATCATCTGGTAATCTCAAACATTCACAGTCTTCAGGCCCGAGACTTTTTGGCCAGGCAGAAAATGACAAAGGCAGTGGTCAATTTACCTCATCCTTTCAGCCCTCTTCATCTTCCTCTCTATCATCTGCTGTCTCATCTGGCAGTCTTAGATCTCCGCAAGCATCTGGCTTTGGTTTATTTGGTCAAGCGGCAAACGACAAAGGTATCAGCAGTCAATCTTCCTCATCCTTCTTGCCAATGAGTACTCCTGCCTCTCTATCCTCCGGTAGTCTTAGACCTCAACAATCATCTGGCTTTGGCTTTGACAAATTCACAGCCAAAGCAGGCCATGACAAAGGTACGAGAGCACCGACCTCAACCCAAAAACCATCTCCTCTGGAACGAGGTCCTCAAACAGGACCGCAGAAGATCCCTGCAAGCGGGGCTAGAACGCTTTCTGTTACCTCAGTGAGGCAATCTGGTGTATCAGAACCAGAACAAGCGTTCATTGTTGAGTTGGAGAAGGTAAGCTTTGATTCTAGTATTGTGAGTCATTTTCCACTCTCGTGTAGATCCTCCTCCTTCTGGGATCCTATGTGCATCTCTTTGTGAAATCCTTGCATGGTAAAGTTGTTGACGCAAATYGCGTCCTAGCAAAATCCTGAATGAAGGTTATGCAGACATCTATGGCTTGGAACTAACTCTCACATTCTATTTGTTGAATCCAAAAGCTTTACTCGATGCTCACTTCTACGGATATTCTATTTTGTAGATTAAAAAAATGGCTGATGAAGTGGACAACCTAATGGCTTACATTGAAGGAAGGGGTCAGAGGACTGCGTCCAATAAACCTCCTTGCTTTACAAAGCAGTCTCTTAACGAGCTTGAGTTGGGGATCCGGACTCTTGCTGATAACTGCAAGACTSTCAAGGTCTGTTTTGTCAAATTTCAGCATTTAACTTTTTGTGTCATTGTTTAGAGTCATCAATCCTCAAGTTGGGTATTCCACTATTGCTTCTCCTTTCAAATCACAAAGGATTTGTAGGTCTTGTTTTTGGCCCTTCCGGCTTGGAGATAGTCTATTAATCTGCCAAAGGATATTACCTGTTATATTTGTAAGTAAGTGAATTGTATTCCTCGTTTACTTTCTTCTTATCTTGCTGTAGGAGCGGGTTGAAGAAGAAAGACACAGTCTTAACAATCTGCGTGATGAAAATTTGCAAGGTTAAATTCCGTGACTTGGTCAACTCTTTTATGTTCTTCACCCATTCCGGTCAAGCCATTTCTTTGATTAAGCACTTAGAACTATGAGGGTTGTTTCAAATTGAAAATTTCAGGCTGGAGAATGTTCAATTATTGCATACTTGCTCTAAGCCAGTAGTACGGTAATACATATCGTCTTTTTTATACTCTGGGTTCTTATGATATAAAATTAGCAAGTAGTTATGGGAAGCTCATAACCACCAGGTAATTTGGAATGACCGAGCAGTCGATGCATGGCGACTCTATGTGCAAAGCTTAGCAGAACAAGCTGCAGAAAATCGACACCAAGAGCTCTGGTGTCGACGCAAATTGACACCAGATCTGGACGTCAAGCGAAAACGCGTAACAAAATCAGAGCAGGTAATTCTTAGCATACTCTGCTAAGTATTTCCTCAAGTTTCAAGATATACTTCCCATCACAAAGTTTAAAAAGTTCTCGCAGATCGGTATTTGTTGATATCTCCATCTATTACCTTCTAGATATCTTGAAYTTCAATGAATTCTGCTGAAATTTTACAGTTAATCCTGTCTACGTTTGATGTGCTGCAGGCTTTGAAGCAGCAAATTGCGGCATTGGAAGAGCATGTTCACCACCTTGAACTTGATAACAGAAAGCGTGTTGTTAGTTTGAAAGATGGAAAGAATAACCTCAACCGCCAGTCAAGCACGGGGTACGTATGCTCACTGTGTGTTAATGAGGTATGCTGCTTCACTGTAAATCACCACTGTGATGGACACAAAGTATGGATGTGCCAGTCTACGCCTTGAGGTTACTATGATCCTTTGGCTAGCAGGAGAGTGAATATCTTGAACTTGTTGCWTATGTCACCTTCAAACAGATCCCTGTTGCAATAGATAATTTTACATGACACTTTATGCTTGCATTTGTCTAATTGTTATTTGTATTAATACTCCTGTGCCGCTTTGTAATGCAAAGGGAAACGTTGCACAGTGGGCTYTGGTTCTACTTTTGAATCATTTGCAGAGGGTGTTAGTTATTGATTTGATTGAGTATATTAGTGCACACATCCATACAAGTTCGAGAGCATTTGGAATCTTCATCCTCTGCCAGAGATTTACCATTTTTTGTGTTCGTGAACAGGCGGAGTCAGTCTATACAAAATCTTTACAGCACAGTAAACGGACTTCTTTCCTCGGCAGATCGTCTTTCTCAACAGGTGTTTCAGCAAATGGAGGAGTTGAATATATCGGCACAACCACAAACATCCCAAAAAATAATGAAATCTGTTGGTCTGTCTTCGGAAGATGCCCTCAATATGCAAAGCCGACCATCTTTCAGCAGAGCAGCCGCTAACCCTCTTTCTCGGCAACAATCAATCCACTCTCCAGCTTTAAAGGCTGAGTTGGGACTGCCTATACACACTACTCCACCAAGACGAACCATGCCCTCTGATTCTGGAGTTGGAGCTCCATCAGTTACCAGGAGGAGAAGAGACTCTATGGATGGGGTATTTTGTTTTGCAACCTCGAGTCGGATTCTAGCCTTCAACTGAAAAATCTGTGATTGACTATGCGCTTGTTATTAGTACTCGGTCTTGCCCTATGATGCCCATGTCTTTTGACATTTTGTTGTGCAATTTCTTCTTTGCGGTATGCTGAAATCAGTGACTCGCAACCCTTGGTGGATGCTCGTGTATTTATGGCCATATGCTGATCTCAGGTGGTTCGAATTTTTTGTTGTAAGCTAATCTTCTAAGCTAATATTTTCTTTCTTTTTTTGAGGGATTCTCACCTATGTGTACTCTGACAGGTTCAAAAAGCCTTAGCATTAGCAGGAGGAGCCTCTCCAAAGACAACGATTGAACGAGTCTCATACCACACTCCCTCTCAGCAGCCAAAGCCTTCAAGTACTTCAAGCAATATGCTCGTCAAACATATCCGTCAAAGGTCTTTTCAGGTTCGTTTTGAAACTTCTTCCAAGTTCTATGACCTCCTACTAGGGGCTGTTGSAGCGAGGATGTCTTAATCTCTTTTTATATTGCTTTCCGGTTTTCAAAAATAGTAGTGGAATCTACGTCTTCGTTGAATTAGTTCACAATAAGCTGTTGAGGAACAAAAGACATTTAAAGCCCCTACTTTAATTATCTCCCATTTCTTTGGAAATGTTTATGCTCAGTTATGATCCTCCAACATTGCAAGCACTAGGTTGTTGATTTAAGGTCTAATCTGCTACTCCATTTAAGTCGAAGAGATCGTAATTCTTGTTTCATTTTATAGATATTCGTTTCCATTCAAGTTCCGCAGTCAATCTTGACAAGATCAATTTCTTTTGCGTRCTTCACTTGTGCTATGTTAAGAGTYAAGTGGGATAGTTTGAAAAATAAAYTRTGACCATTCTATTTTATTCTTGCAAGTAGGAGTCCTCCGAAGAGAGTGCCGCCCCTCCTCGACACGTGAGGCGGGTTTTATCAAGTCAGACACGCTCAGCTACTTCGAGTCCTGCTCCGTCAGCTACAACTACTACTGAAAATAAGGGCCCTTCCGTTTCTAGTGGATTCTCAGCAAATTCGGCCATCTCAAGTCTACAGGAGACCAAGTCACCTGCTACCTTATTTGAACAACAGTCGGGAGACGGCCGACCTGATTCAAAGAGAGCATGTAAGATCTAATTYCTGAAATGAGTGAAATACTTTTTGGAATTCAGAAGTGTTCGTTTCAGCAGAACATTGCTCTTCGATTGGGCGTTTGTTCTTTACTTACTGACATGAAGTTTATCTGGTGCCGTTATTATATTTTTTAGGGCGGAATGAGGTAGTGTGTTTCTCATTCGGCCTATCTGAATTGCGGAATCCCCCTCCTGTTTGTTCTGCTCTTATTTATTCGTGTTTTCAAGATAATAGTTTCTTATATAATTCTTTTTTCAACCTGGCAGCTCCAAGGAATGCATCATCGTTTGCTGAGAAGTCTGTACCAGCAATGGCCTCTAGGTTTGGACCACCACCTGGAAGGACGACAACAACCCAAACCACCGCTGTAAGCTCAAGCTCCAATGCTGCCAGTGGATCCCCATTTGGTCCTTCCCAATCTAATGCTCCGTCACCGAGTGTTTTCAAGTTTACAATCAACAATCCTCCTAACGCTGCATCGTCATTCTCTTTTGCTACACCTTCAGTGGCAAAACCGGCTGTGCCGTTAGAACCTTCAGGAAAGCCAGCAAGAAGCATGGGTACGACAGAGACTTCAATTGCAGGTTTAAGTACAAAATTTTCAAGTTCCCCAAGCTCTGTTTTTGGCTCTGCTGGGTCTACTACTACGAGTGGAAGTATCTCTACCACAAAGCTGGCCAGTGAGAGTGCAAAGTTTGGTGTCGATTCCAATTCGACGTTCTTAGTGGACAGTGGGAAGGATGAGAGACCTGGTTTTGGATTCAAGGCTGCCTCATTCGGAACCCCTTCATTTGGTACTCCGTCCTTTTCCTCCGGCTCATTTTCTCGATCGTCATTGACTGGGCCAATTCAAGATGCAACTCCTCCGTCCTTAAATTCCTTCACCCTTAGTGCTCCCACGACTAGAGTGCCGGGTTCTCGGGAAGTTGATACTGGCTCTCATAAAAATGACGCGAAGCAGACTCTGCCACTCACACCTGCCGTTCAGAGTATTTCCAATCAGAGTACTGTAGGCAAGGCAACTGGTAATCCAGAACTTTCTCTTAGTATGACTGTAAGCAAAACAATTCCTACTCCATCTTCAGTTGCGCCTTCCTCTGCAGSGAAGTCTACAGTATTTGGCACTCAGGCAAGTACTGTTGGGGCCGCGCCATCAAATCTGTTGGTGTCTCAAGCTCAAGGTGGCCAGCCACCATCATCGCTGAATGTACCTGCTTCCACTCCGAACCTCAAGCCCACATCATCGCCTGTGGGAAATATGCTGTTCGCACCAACCTCCTCGCCTAATACAACCCCTTCTTCAAGTTCCCAGACTCCATTTGTTTTCCCCGCTGCAAGCACCCCAGCCACCTTCAGTGTGCCACCGATTACAACTCCTGACACTGATGAGGAAGACATGGACGAAGAACAGGTGGCTGGAGGGACAACATCTCTAGGAGAGTTTAATCTTGGAGGTTTAGGGCTAGGGTCATCGACTCCTGCTCCCTCTCAAGCTCCGAAGACCAATCTATTTGGAAATCTTGCCCCATTTGGAACTCAATCAACTTCTTCAGCATTTGGAACTCAACAGACTGCCTCAGTATTCGGCACTCAACCAACTTCTTCAGCATTCGGCAGTCAACCAACCTCTTCAGCATTCGGCAGTCAACCAACAACTTCAGCATTTGGGACGCAACCAACCTCTTCAGTATTTGGTACTCAAGCAACCTCTTCAGCATTTGGTATCCAACCAACATCTTCAGCATTTGGTACGTCATCACCCCAGGGTCAGCTATTCAGGCCACCGTCGTTCAGCTTGCCGTCTGCGCAGTCACCTACACAGTCGAGTGGAGGATTTGGTTTCGGGAACCCTTCACCGTCACAGTCTGGAGCTAGTCCGTTTGGATCAGCCTTCGGAAGCACCACGGCCAATCCTCCCAGCGGCAACCCTTTTGGCCCAACCCCAGGAGGGACTAGTCCAGCGTTTGGAAGTCCTGGACAGCCTGGAGCAGGTGGTTTTGGGCAGCCATCTCAGCTTGGACCTGGGCAGCAAGCCTTGGGAAGTGCACTGGGGGCATTTGGTCAAACAAGACAAATGGGATTTGGGTCGACRACCCCGTTTGGTTCCACGCCAAGTGCAGGGTTCGGTAGTGCTGCGTCAGGAGGAGGTTTCTCTAATGCTGGCATGGGAGGTGGTTTTGCCAGTGCTGGCACTGGAGGAGGGTTTGCTAGTGCTTCAACTGGAGGTGGTTTTGCTGGTGCTGCCATGGGGGGAGGTTTTGCGGGAGCAGCGGGAGCATCAGGAGGTGGTTAGTTCTTGCTTCAGACCTTACTCAATWTTWTGAAASTGCTCCATGTGGATTTGAGAWACCACCACACCTWTTTTGAGTCTGGTGCATTGAAATTTTTGAGCTTRTTTTCTCCAGTCAGACTTGCTGTGAACAATCTAGAAAGATCACTGTATTAAATTGTCATCCGAGTATTTAGGATTAGAAATTTCAATTGCAACTTTTGTCAATGACTCCTTGATTTGCAGGTTTTTCTGGCGTCACTGGTGGTGGAGGTTTCCAAGCCTTTGGAGGGAATTCTATTGGGAGTGGGGGTTTTGGAGGGGCAGGACAATCCGCTTTTGGTACCACAAGTCCTCCAGTTCAAAGCCTCTTCACTCAGATGAGAAAGTAGGATCATGTGGTTTGTACTCATTTACTGCCTAATTTCTGATATATTACTGGAAGGAACAAATGAGTGCATTGCATTTGTGATTCTTTTGCATCTCTTTTAGAATTAGTTTTGTGCGACTTGAATATTCTCAACAAGTAGGAAGATATTCAAAGACTGAGGAAGGTGGATGTTCAGCTTCTTCAATATATGGTACTGTCAATTGGGCAATGTTGTTACTTTATGCTCACATGATTTACAATTGAATAYGGCGTTCTCAATTCGCTACATCATTAGATTGTGTTTAGCAATGATGATGTATCCTTTGTCCACATTTTACCTGTTCTCAAAGGTCCTTCAGGTTGAGGTTTTGTTTGAATCTCTGTTCGTGCATGTAAATTCGCTGCCAAACATCTATGGTTCCGGACTTCAATTTGTATACCTGACATAAACAGTAAAATTGGGGAACATATGATTCAGCTTGAAAAGGAATGTTTTGAGTGAAAACTCTTCGTATCAATATAATTTTTTACGGTAACCAATATTTTGAATGCAAATTGTTGAAGATATTAGAATGTGAAGGGCGGAGAGTACCATTTTTCAAGGAATGAATGATTGACATATGCCAATTGCATACAGATGTCGAGATTTAAAAAAAGATAGAAATGCTCTTTGAATTGGGCTGAAAATGAGGTTGCTCCCTCAACTAATAAGTCCAAGTCTAAGTGTCGAGAGCTTCAATTATTAAATGAAAATGTACTTGAGACTTAAGCAGTTAACTGTAGGCTATGAAACTAAGTCTTTATTATATTTCTAAATTAAAGTTGTTTAGGACAAGCTAAATGCAAATAAAACATTGAGCAAGTTGCTATCAAATGAAATATGAGTATTGTGCTTTACAAGCCATTTTAAATTCCTAGTAAAAATGTTCTTTTTTTGAAGATTACACACTATTTTGTAATCCGGATAGTGCTTTTTATGTTAATAAATTCTATTTGTATTGTTGGGTTTTAGATGAAGTAGAAATGAATGCAAATCTTCGTGATGTAACTAATGATCATATGTTCCACTTCTTAGGTGGGTCACTTAGCACATTTTAAAAACTACATGGAGCATGATACAGATAGGATTTTATTCTTTTGGCAAGAAATGTATAAAAAATTTACAAATACATCAAGGAATACTGAAAGTGACAAATCGATTATGAATAATGTGGATAGTCTATAAATCTAGTCTATTGAGATTTCTTACATGTATTTAAGAGTAAAGTTTTGGATTCTATTTATTATATTATTTATTATATCTTGTGTATAGAGTTGGGCCAGATTTCAAGTGGATGGGTGAAACTCCATGGATGTATTTTTGAAGTCTTTTAGGTGAATAGTCCCAAGATTGTTGAAGCCATCATGAATGGCTATGTCCCTTGTCTTGTAACCCATAATTTTGTGCTGCCATTTTCTAATATTTGGATTAGATATAGTTTTCCATTGTTGTGGTGGGGAAGTAAATCCCTCATTTGATAATCATCTATGTCCCTTTTCTTGTAGCCCATAACTTTGTGCTGCCATTTTCTAATATTTGGATTGAATAAAGTTTTCTATTGTTGTGGTGGGGAAGTAAATCCCTCATTTGAAAATCATCTTGACCAGTATAACAAATGATATTTATGGTTCTATACAAAGCCAAATTAGGCTCATCAAAAGACATTTTCTTTGCCTCAAAGATCTTGAAGCTACATAGTATGATTATTTTCACATGATCTTGTATTCTATTTGGAGGCAAAGCGTGAAACTATGCAGTGAAGTTGATTGGGAACTGGCATGAGTTACATTGTGCATTGGTGAAAATGACTTTGGAATGTAAACGTTCTTGAAATATTTTTCAGTGAATTTCTTTGAAATTCAAATGAGATTGACATCTAATGCCAGTTGTTTCATATATTTCACATTTTAGAGCTTTCTGGAGTTAGGTGTAAATTGTTGGAGTTGAAATTGCATTGTTGTGTCCTTCAATGTTTGAATTTTGAATGTGCTCTCCATTTTTTTCTTAGATACATGACTATGATCAAACTTTGTTTGAAAACGCATGAAAATGGGTTGGCTTCCATGCATATATTTGTTGTATTTTTTTTCAAAACAATTTTGTTTTCACCTTGCTTTTCAATTCACATTTTTTTCTTATAAAGAATATAGCCTAGAAAATATTATGTTGTCATGGGCAGTATAAGTAATGATTGTGTGCCACAATATAGGCTATATGTAATTATAGGGACACTAGTATTTTAGTCTTGTAGATAAATAGCACCCTAAAAATACCTCATCACTGCATGTGGTACCTCAAATATGCATAGTGACCCACCAAAGTTCTACTTAAAGAATGCAAACAGTATAGAGTGTGGATCAAACCAGATCGCACAAGAAAATAGAGTTAAAAAAGAGATTGCAATACACTTAATAAATAATAATGTCCAAGAGATGGGAGATGAAGAGCGAGAAAACTTAACAATCTAGATTCTCTAACAAGTTGACCAATCACAATTATTTACTTGTTGCTTTATGCAATGCCTCAATACACACCACATGAGGCTCTACAAAGCTTCAAATATTGGGTGATGTTTATACTTAGTAATGCTAGAAATTGACTAATCCATTCTTACATTTGCTTATGGTGTACATAGATTCCTAAACCCTTTCTGTTGATATTTGTATAGACATTGGATTGCTAAATGCTGATGTAATTATGATATCTATTATTGGTGTAATTGCAATGGCTAAGTTTGCAGCCAATGTCTTCAACCACATGCAAGAGATCATTCTACAAGTTAAATATTTGATGAAAGCTATGATTGCCTCTATGTTTGTTGCAAGCATGATTGGAAATGTTAAAGTTACATTACCTAGTTCAACAATGTTAAAACAAGCCCCACAAAAGAAAAAACAAGTAGCTTTAAACTTCCAAAAATCAATTCTGCACCTCAAATTTTACAACTAGGACTATAAATGTAGAAATCTTTTTGAAGGTTAAGAAAGCTTACTATAATGATTACATCATTAAAACAAAAGTGGTAAAAATACATGCAGCAGAAATTAGTTGCGGTTCTTTTGACCACCGTTTTTTAAAGTCCTAAAATAACTATTAATAATAGAAGTCACTTGCAGTTCTTTTGACCACCATTTTGCAAAGTCTTAAAATGAATACTAACATATTTTTATTTTTCTACGATTTCAATTTCAACTTTTCAAGAATTTGAGGACATGGGATTGTTTCATTAGAAAGGTGTTGCAAAAGAATGGTGGTCAAAAGAATTGCAATTGATTTCTATTATGGGCTTTTTTACCAACTTTTATTATAGTCCATATACATTCTTCATATGTGTGGGTTGTAACATTTTCATGAGTTGTATATTGAAAATAACTATTAAAAAACTCAAGCCTAAAAATGCCATCATCCATGTCCTATGACTTTTCTAGTCATATTTTTGTCGTGTGATATGGATTGGATTAGGTGCTATTTAGATTGTATGAAAGACTAGTCCCAGATTTATTGCATAGTTGCAAACATTTTATAGTTTTTTTAATTTAAGTGCCAATTTTTCATTCAAAATTTTCATCTACAAATTTCAAATATTCATAGAATTTCCATTATTTACGTTTTCAAGCATTTACTATTCACATGTATTGAGTAGAATTTATAAAAGGCACATAATTGTTTATTGATGATGCATAAAATATTATATGGAGATGTGTAAATCTTTCCAATGATTTTAAGAAATTTAATTTTACACATAAYGCTTCAACCTCTTACTACTTTGATTTGTGGAATGGATTGATCTATCATTCGCCTTCATAGCTTTTCAATTTCCTAACCRTTGCATAATCACAATAGAACTTCTATAAAGTGAACTCATGTAAATCAATAATGTCTCTGAAGTGATACTCCGTACTTCTTTGGTCCTAGTTTGGATGCATTGAAGATGCAAAATATGCAAAAAATAACAAAAAACTTTCATTGAATTTGAAATCCAGATGTAATTTTAGTGAACATGACTTTAGTCTATGAGCGCCACAAAAATGTAGCCTACTAAAAAAATCTTCAAACATCATATTAAATGCCACAATCCCTTTCTAGAGCAATATCCTCTCAAGTGAAATATTCTCCTCTAGTCAGGGCTATTACCTTTTGGAAGTTCTACTATATCTCTTCCTATACATAAAGATAATAAACACACTTCACATACATAAACAACAGTATAAAAATATCTATCCTAGTAGCATTGGTTCGCTTTTTGCATAAAGTTGCTATTCAAACTTCAAGGTAACTTTTTGTTTTGCAAAGCCTCTCCCCTCTCCCCTAATTGAACGCCTTTATTGTATATTTTAATTACTAAATTTTTTAATTTCTCATTCACAAAATCAAAAAAATCAAAAAGACTCACTACAAGTGTGACAGATGTTGCATAAGGTATTTTTTCATATTTTATGAAGTAAAAAGACATAAAATGCTATATTGGTGCTCCAAATTTCAACATTCATCCACATATTAAATCAAGAAATCGCATTACCACATATCTCATATCCATAATTCTATTTTTATTCACAATCTTGGCAATTGCATCCAAGTTTTATTTTTTTAATTTGACGTTTTCTGGCAAAACAAAACAAAACAAAAGAACTTCACCGTTTGTCACAAATTTAAGCTAAGATGTTTTTTCCTAGTGCAATTTGGCACTAAAGGAGGTACCCCATTTCCGACCAGCATCCCATTTGCATTCAATAGGGTGCTCCATTTCCGATCAGCACAAGTGTAGGTAACAACTCACATTTTGGTGGCCCCGCAAGAGCAACAAGAATGTCCAAGAGGTGTACATTGAAAGCATGCAATGATCACAATGTGTACATTGAAAGCCTTGCATTGATTTTGGGACCATCCTATGGTTGGAAATATGTTGGCCTACTAATCGGAAATGGGGCAACCAGAATCTTCACGAAAAAAATTCATGGTAATTTTGATTTTGAGGAAAAAAAAATTTTAATTAGGAAATCCACCTGAAATCTATTTCTCTACACTGCAAAAAATTTTCTTGAACTTTCCGCATGCCGCAGATAGGCTAACTTGCTTAACCCTTAAACGACGGACCTATCACCGCGGGTGAAGGTGGGGTGCAATATGTAGTGCTTGACTGCGGGGAAAAACACTCTTCACACACATGTTTAGCTTTGGATAAATTGTTCAAACCAATACTTGATGCTACCTATTCAAAAATCGCGAGAAAGACATCGTGGCACTCAACACTTTCATGTGAAAATCTTTACTATCTTCATAGAATTAGGGCT
Source organism: Pleurozium schreberi (assembly GCA_006891605.1). Lineage (NCBI taxonomy): Eukaryota > Viridiplantae > Streptophyta > Bryopsida > Hypnales > Hylocomiaceae > Pleurozium > Pleurozium schreberi. Next base: position 112,124 of record VACF01002203.1, read on the forward strand.
CCCTAAAAATATAGAAGCAATTAAAAACACTAAATTTGACTTTCCATGATGATTGACATATGTGTGGTCACTTTCAGAAAAAGAACGGATGAAAATTAGTGAGTGTCCATTCACCAGATGAGTTTTTTTGTCATCGAAAGGACAATAAACGTCCGCGGCGGCGTTTAAGGGTTAAGTGGTCGGAAATGGGTGATCAACCTTATTTTTCCCAAAAAACCAAAAAATTGATACCATGAATCCCATCTCCTGGCAAGCCGCCACATGCAAGAGGATGAGGGTGCATGCATTTGGTCCAGGAGGAAAATTATGGTGCCGAATCCGAAGTCTAGGGCTAACTCAGGAAGTTCCATGGGAAGCATCTTCCCTCCTCCTCACAATAAACACTACACTCGCTTTTGTAAAGAAGCTTGAAGAGAATTTCATTTGCCTCCTTCCGCTGCTTCTCCATCTTCCAATTTACCACCCGGCGAGGACGATTGTCGCATGAMGCGCSCTACTTAATTCAAGGCTTGGTACTTCTCGGGTAMGTATGCGTCTCTCGCAGAGATGCTTGACGTTTTTTAGGAGCTTCATTTCAGTTGTAGATTTTAATTGGCGAATTAAGTGCCAAAAGATCCTCTCTCTTGTCGTAAATTGATGAAGCTYGAGTTGATATGCAAGTATCAATGGCATTATCGCTTCGTTTCGGAATTCGGAATCAGTATTTTTGCTCTCCAGTTTTCAATTCAGGAGCAACTTGAACGCTTTTTCACGTTTTTTAATCTTTGTATGTGTTAGTACTTACAGAATTTTATAGAGTAGAATCGAACAGAAACGCAGTTTAAGGCAGTCGGAAAATTGTGAGAACGGAACGCGACGTCTTCTTGTAATTAAGCATTGTGACCCCGATTGTAACTTTGTCATCCCTGCGAAATTGTGCGGCATTCGTTGAGATTGCTGTTCTCGGTGTGACTAGGTCGCGTCACGACAGTGAAATTTTTTGAGGTCTAACAGTGCGTGAACGGACAGACTGACTTTAATTCGCGCAATCGGTTGTTTTTTCTTTTGGTTCCTGAGCGGGAACTCCTTCCAATATTATGACGGCTGATCGCTCAGTCCGTAATGGCTGGTTAGTGATCACGGGATCCGTGTGATTTCTCGAGGAAAAGCGYTTGCCTACATTTGAGTTTATTCCGATCCAGGTCTTTGGATGAGTTTAGTCGTAACAGATGCTTGCCCGCMCTCAGAAGCTGAACAGCAATGTCACTTCACTTTTAATTTCTGCTCTAATAAATCTCAGATGTTTTATTCTCCTGTGGAATTGATCGCCTAACGTGGAGATTGATCGCCATTTCGTTTTCCTTTATTTCATGGACTGAGCGTTACGTTGCAATTTCGGAATGCTGATTTCAGAACGGAGTTGCTGAAGAAGGAAGCAACAGCTCGGGTTCTTGCCTCGTCTTATTTGAAATCAGTCACACAGAACGTGGAGGTAATTGGTTACGGCATTGAATTCAATTAAGTTACTCGAAGGCGAACATGATGCTTCGACACACCTTGCGCCGATCGTCCTTGTTATTGTCTGCTCCCAACCGTGAGTATGCCACTAAAACACTCTTCACAGCACAAGCGTTTGTGAAGGGTGGTCGAGCAGATGGAGAGGTCTCTTCCGAGGACGGAAATCTGAAGCTGACGCTTGGCCTTCCAAAAGCCATGGGAGGACCTGGCAAGCACACCAACCCCGAACAGTTGTTTGCAGCTGGCTACGCGGGTATGCATTCTTGATTTGCAAAACAGAAAGTGCTCATTTTGATTTTTGAAGTTTGCATCGCTGTAAAGAATTTGAACATTTGTAGAAATTTGATTTCTGGGAGATTTATAGAGCGTTGAAACGATATTTGGGTACGAGAACGAAATGTGCTTAGACCAAATTTTACTACTGCAGAAATTTCATGAGTCCAACAGTGTAGGAGACCCGACCTACTATTTACCGTAGTATCCTCTACCTTACAACACAGAACTGATTTCAGACTGACGATGATTGTAAGTTTTGTTTTTTAACTTGTGTAATCATGATACCCTGTGATAACCGGAAGATTATGTTGCAGCTTGCTTCCAGGGCGCCATTGGCTTGGCTGCCAAAAACAACAAGGCGTCTGTGAAGGGCAGCGCTATCGACAGCCATGTCTCTTTGCAGCAAGACGACCAGGGTAAAATGTCTATCAGGGTGGAGTTCGATATCAAATTGGAGGGGGTGGACAAGGCGACCGCTGAGAAGGTGATCGAGGACGCCCATCAGATATGCCCTTACAGCAATGCCACGAGAGGGAACATCGATTTTAAATGGAATGTTTTGTGATCACATTTGCAGTAAGCTAGATGTGAGAATATTATGCTGACTCCAAGTTTGTGGCCATCGTGCTTCTCATGTTGCACGGGCTGGATAGTGCTGCTGTCTGTGAAATACACTCGAGAATTAAAGAAGGCCCATGGTTATGTGAAGCCATCCGGCTGCTTGTAAGAATGTCCTTGCGAGGGAGAGGTTTGGGACCGAATGGGACAGTATCTGTGAGGAAATTCCACGAGAAGCTTAACAGTTCACGAATCTGAGTCTGAATAAAATCACGAGGTCTTGTGCATCTTGAAAAATTGCCATGAGTTGAACCTCTAACAATCTTGCACACAGTTACATATTGAACAACCTTCTTGGTGGGACTTCATTTATCTTAAAAATTAGATAAGAGATGTATGAAAAGGCTAATAAATGTAAGATGCTATAAAAAAAAATCAGTTTTGGAAAACGGAAACACCGACTAAAGTAAGCCATATTGTTAGTGCCACCCAAAAGTACGGACTCTTTTCCCAACGGGGAGGCTTCCACACTAACCAATCTTGTAGGTAATCTCTACTTTGAGCTGATTTTTTCAAAGGCTTCCTTCTTTTCTCTTTGACCAGCTGACTCCATGTCTTAGCTTTCCTGCAAGCAGGGCAATTAAAAATCTGTCAGCCATCTAGTGAATCTTGGTCAAATAGATAACGAACATGCCCCTGATGAGCCTTACTGACTTGTCCCACCTGATAAGCTCGCAAGTATAAAAGCACTAAATATTACCAATGCAGGTTTTTTTTTGGAAGCTATATAAGTGCAAATTCCATGGAATGKAATGKAATAAATGAATGCTCATRTCGAATGTTTACCTATCGTAGTCCTTTTCAATTAATGGTATTTTGACCATTTCATCTCTTGAGATTTTGAGTTTGGGAGCCTCTAAAATGTATCGTAAATCAGAAGCCTGCTTCCGAAGGATCTTGTTAGGATGAGAGCCTTCTAGACGCTTGTACAGAGCAATACAATCCGCATGTCGACCAACTGCATCATATGCCATGGCCAGCCAAATCTGAATCTGATTATCTCCATCAAAGACACACAGGTATACAGTGTCATGAAAATGCGTTTCCCCACCGTCTACGACATAGAAAGCAAGATATTTTAGCTGTACTAAAGCTGACATATTACGATCTTGGGGAAGACCGTCTCTACATGGGACGTGCGGACACACTTCTAATTCTAGTAGAGCATGATCAACAAGTAATCACTTCATGTTTCTAGAAGTACGATGGCACATTACATGTAACCATACTGCTCCCACAGCTTGATAAAACGGATTGATGCACAAAAAAATTCAACTCTACTGATCTGCTGCCTAACCTTGAAAGACGTGAATGCATCTTCCTGGATAAATTTCTGACCTAAATCATCATATTACTGGGCAGCATTATTCTATGTCCTAATCTTACCTCCCCACCAAGATTGGAAGCACGTGGGACTCTGGTAAGAGCAGCTTCCAGCATTTCTACACTCTTGTCATATACACCACGCCCATAAGCTCGCTGGCTCATCTGAAATAAAAATTCTGCTTCTTTCTTGATCCTGGCTTCTTCCATCGCTTGCTATTCCAGAGACACAGAATGGGCTTATGTCAAATTCCCCATTCGATAGGCAATAGCAATGAGCTTTGCCAAACACCAACTAAATTGATTGATGCAGATCAAGAAGTGGTAACGTCTTTGATCAGAGTAGCTGCACTACGGCAGGATTATTCACAGAGACATGTTTGCAAAAAGATTCCTTCTCTTACAGTGGAAAAGTAGTACGTGATTAGAAAAAATTTGTTCAACATATACTGAAGAACACTGCGTCTCGAGCACTCACTCGTGTCAATTCCTCCAGCCTTCTTCTAGATTGCTCCTCCACAAGCCGTTCCTCCTCTGACATGAGGGGTTTTACTTCATTGCCCACTTCTGATGAGTCAGGTGGTCTTTCTGCCTGTGCGACAATTCTTCCTGTAAGATCTCCATCTTCACTGACCTCAAGCAAAGTAGAAAAAACGGTTTATGGATTGCCCCGAATTCGTATTTGTAATCTCGCAACTTTCAACACAGAACGGCAAGGCACTCCAATCTCCGCCTGTGCATCTAGGCCATTGGAAAGATCACTCTACATTTGGAGAGAGAAAGTATCTTCAAGCAGGAGCTTGCACGACATTCTCCACGTCGCAGACATTGAATTCAAGACGAAATTAAGAGAAAGAGTCCATGGATGGAAAAGTAATGTAGTTTAGAAAGAAACTGCTGCACTGCCCTTCCGAATCATGTTAGTAAGAAAGTCACATACCTTATCAATCTCTTCCTCTCCATTGTCGGAGACTTGATTTGTAGACGATGAGGACGAGAGTAAAGCTCCATAACCAGGTTCACGCTCCTCTAAAACAATACATGCTCTCAACTTCCTTGCAGGAGCACCACAAGCACTGACCATGAGTTAGAAAGGCAGAGAGCAATTCTTCAAGAGAGAAGACAAATTCAGGCTGACGTGAATATAATTCTCCCATTTGCTGTAAACAGTTGAGTGATTCATGAATCAATGCGGCAGATAAACAGAAAAACTAGAGGTTCCACCAATTTCAGGATCGAAAAAATGTTTGCATTCCTTAACGTGGATCCATCAAATTGAATTATTTTACATAATAATAAATAAGAATGTGCAATTCAACCCTAGTTTTGTATATTTCTAAGTTCCAAGCCATGAATTTCAATCAATCTAGTATAGAAAGGAACATGCAACATTGCATGAGCATCAAACAATCATGACATTCAAACCAAGTATGAAGACTTGTCATTGTTTTAAGTTGATTGTTCTTTGAATGTTTGTCATTGTCATTGTCATTGTTTTAACCCCTGACCACCGAGCTCATGTTTACTAAAATCGAGACCTTTTCAATTCATTCCTACCAAACCATCATCTAAAAAGAGATCCACACAAATTGGCCATACCAATTGGTAGTGGAGACAAATTTAGAGCTAGAGTGAAAATGACACGTCCTTTGACCATACCATTGAAAAGATTATGATAGTCAAACAATGAGATCTTTCAATTTGGAGGGGCCATATTTGAGGAGTTGGGGCGCTCAGGGATTAAGACTCCACACAATATCAAAAACGTTAGAAAATCAATAACATAAATCCCCCAAAAGCAATATCATCAATCTAACAACCAAAGCAAGTCTTATTCACCTTGTACTGAAACACAACACCAATAAAATAGTGAGATAGCTAGTCCAAAGTCCTCACTAATCTTATGCCCCATAGGAATGAAGGTACCTCCAAACCTAAAACATTTATTTCATGGATCTTTATAGGAAGACAATCCTTTATCATACATCCTTCCACTATAAGAAAATAGAAGCATAAATGACTTGTTCACAATGACTTCACCAACAACAATAATTGTAAAATAGTCATTTTGCAATCATTTTGCAATCATTGTTGTTGCTACAGTCATTGTGGACAAGTCATTTATAYCCCTATTTTCTTGAAGTGTTCATTGTAGATTTACAAATCAACGTTTTTTTCTTAGAACAATAGATTCTTAGATGCCTTTACATTGTTCAAAAATTGACACTTTCATAGACAAGCAGAAATTATCTAACAATAGTGACAATTGATAGAGGAAATCCCCAACATTTATTGGATTGTACACATTTTATCCTTTGCAAAAATTTATTTGTCTACGCTTATACTCATTATACTATAAAAAATTTGTACAACTCCTATCTGTCAAGGCTAACTTAATAATAAAAATTCCTACTATATGATATTTTTGCATACCCTATTTTATATATATTAGAGGATGTAGCATTTCATAGACYCTATAGTAGCTCTAAAAATTATATAAAATTTTCCCCCTTTGAATTAAATGGACCCTATCTTTTAACTCACGTAGTTTTCTAAAAATTGCTAGTGATCTCCCTAGGGGAAATTTACAAGATACTCTAGGGCTTAGGGTTTGGGAATTGATTGATCAAGAGAAATATCGATCAGTGACTAGACAATCAAACTTTATAAGTTCATTTAGGGTTTAGGAACTGATTAATCAAGAGCACAAATCAATCAACAATTCTAATAGTCATTATTTGTAAGGTTTTCTAGTCTGGAGCAAACCACCAAAGAGTAATTTGGCGGAAGTAAAGTGACAAAATAATTCTCTCTTTGAAAAAATTGATGACATTACAGGCATCAATAGATTTGACAACAATTTAGCGCTAATAGCATTTGACCATACCCCACATGGAATATACATWGACCAACTAATTTCAATTTTTATCAATAAGGTATTCTAACCACTAATAGAGAGGCAGTACATTTGAGGAGATGGTGGCTTTTGATATAAATCCCCTACTAACTAGKTATAGACTTATTCATGAATTATGAACATTCACTATATTTGAAAATGGATCAGCTAGTAGCCAATACTTGTCTATCTTTTTTCTTTTGTATAAATTTTATTTGATCAAAAATGATGATTTTGATCCATTTCAATTCAAAAGTCTACATTTGGACTATGTGCCTATTATAATTTCATCGTTCATCTGTCCATGCAATATTAATTCTGGCCTATGGATTTTTCATAATATATTAAATAGGGATTGTAGACCACTACGTTTCAACTTCAAAAATTTGTAACTAATTCCACAAAGGTCTCCCCAATGAAACAACTCAGGTTACATGCTAATTCCATTTTTCTTCTTATAAAATAAGATAATAATTGTTTCAAGGAGTTTATCTTCCCCCTTAACCCTGAACGTCATAGGGGACGAAAAACGTCCTCACAGCCTAAAAGTCAAATTCAAAGGGTTGTAACTTTTGCATCCAATGTCCAAATTCAATAAAAACTTGTTGGAGAAGTTGCGCATACTAGTCTAGTTTGTATGATAAGATTTTCAGATCAATCCAAGATGTGTAATATCTTTGGGAGCCAATCGAAGTTCACATGTTTAGGTTGAGCTCACCAAACTGCATTTGATGGCTGCAACTTTGGAGGCTGGTAGCTTTGTAATCTAAAGTTTTTTTTCAATAAAATTTGTTGGGTTTTGTTTACACTGAATTCTTATTACTGTGGTAAAGTTTTCATGTCAATCCAAGTTGTTTTGAATGATTGGGAGCAATTCAAAGTTCAAAGTCCAGACATTAGTGGATTGCAGTGAACTTTAGCGGCCTATAACTTCTTCATAAACCCTCCTCCTAAAAAAATGAATCGGAGGGATTATGAAAAATAATCTAATCTTAAACTTTTTGGTATACAATGTACCAAAAAGTGGTAGTAATTGCATGTACTACAATACACCTTGTTTTATACCTTTAAACATGATGATCCAGGTCATGCTCCACACGCAACCGTTGCAACAAAATCTAACATTCACTATATTCATTTAACCCCTAAAGTCCCAAGGCCTTTTTTCTCTCGAAATCCATTCAAAACTGCCATTTCTATTGCAAGGTGCAAAGCTCTCAAAATTTTCAATTTTTTTGCATATCTAACCGTAGGATCTTGCACTAGACTAGTATATAAATGTATATGAAAATTTTCACGAACTTTGACTGCATAGATTGTAAGATATCTGCGTTTAAAGTGAAAAAAACAAGCTTTCTTATGCATTCTTTGAGTAGATTTTTTGGGTTTGGAGCTTCCTAATCAAATTCTTTTGCTCTACTGAGTTTGAAATTAAAATTTCATGTGTTGAAGATTCAAGTTGAGGGTTAGGGGAAAAAAATTCAAGGAAAACACACATGATATTCAAACATTAAAAATTTGTTAAGTAGAAGTAGGTCCAAGATTGGAAAAAAATGAAATGGTTAATAGCTCTAAGATGGGATTGAAACACAATAATCCCAATGGCGAGATTGTTTTGGCAAGTAAACTTAACCTTGTCCAAAAAAAAATTTCAAAAAATTGTGAAAATTGCATTTAGAAATGAATCCTATAAATTATTTTTTTAAGAGGATGCTTAGATTGCCCGAAAAACAAGATTGTCCATAACTTTCTCATTATCAGGCCAAATAGAATGAATCAAAGCTTCTGATGTACAAAAAAAATATAATCTTTGAGAAAAAATGAAGAATAAAAAAAAATCATGTTTTTGTGATTTTTTTTTCTTCCTAACGAACTGAAATGTATGCATAGTATGACATAAATTTTGCCCCTGGGCACCGATTGAGACAAAAATTATATTTTCAGAAAGCTAATGTGGTTTTCTATCATCAAGAAAAATTTCAAAAAATTAGGTCAAAAATTGAGATCACACGAGCCTCCCGAAATCACAAGTGTCCCCCGAGGGGACACTTGGGACTTTAGGGGTTAAATATTATTCAATGTATTTTGATATTTTTAGTCTTTGAGATGGTTTAGTTGTATTTTTATCTACATGCTATACTATTGTGAATAATTGTTTTGAAGTATTCAAAATCTTAATTTCAAACTTCACAAGCAAGTTGAAAATAATGTAAAAATTATATTGTTTAACGTTATGATAAAAAAAAATAAAAGCAAACAACAATAGATTTAGTTTACTTTTTGTGGAACTACCCAAGTGATCRCAAACACCTCAAAAACATCCAAATGGAATATAATGTAAATTAGGATATTTTACTTTTGTTGTTTTAGTATTCTTTTACTTTTCATTCAATCTTAGAACATATATATAATAATGAAAGTCTATTATATAAAACACTTGAAGTGAACTTAGAACATTGTCTTGTATGTATACTTTATTTTTTGTAATGAATTCATTGTTGCATATATAGAYAATAATTGTCATATGTACATTTTCATAACCTTTACATTCATAATATTTAGAAAACTATATTTTATACTATTCATATTACCACATAGGAAATATGACAACAATGTTGAATGATCTTGAAACCCCTTTGATGGAGTCAAATTCTACAAGTGATGGTTATTTACATCATAGAAAAACTTCAACCATTAGAATTATTTGGATACTTCCCAAGTTCTATACTTGTCTAAAAAGAGCAAAAATTTATAAAAGGCAAGATTCTAAGCCTTCAACAAATGTCTTGAAAGGTGCATTAGAAAATGCTGAAAAAGCCCATAAATATGCAATAGATTAYTGTTTGGAGGAATTTTTTCATGCTAAACATATTTATCAAATTTTGAGCATAAAAGGAGACATTAAAAGATTGATGGGAGATTTTGAAGGAGGCTTGGCGGATTTAAACAAAGCTTATGCACTTGCACCTAATGACATCTTTATTTTGATAACTATATAAACAAAGAATGCACCTATTGATCCAATAATTAGAGCCTTTTGGTGACTACCTTGGTCATGGACGCCACATTGTTCTTCAAGAGTTTAGATCATGTAGAGGATTATTGCCAAAACTAAGATTTTGTGTCACAAGCATAATAACCTTATGAGGCAGCCTCATAAGATCTTTTACATCTGTATGTTTCAAAAAGAAATCCACTATTTTGCAGCTCATTAACTAACTACACAAATTTGCTTGCCATAACGCTGATGGATAGTGGATTATGTGATATCAATAACTTCAACATTTACAGGTGGAGTTTCCGTGCTGTTAGTGCACATGTCTTTCATTGATGTCTCAGATCGTGAACCTACTTTCCGTTTAACTTGAGCATACGCAATATCCAAAGCTTTTCGCACAGTAAGGTCTGATTCATCAGCTTTTGATTCACTAGCATCTATTCCAGTGTCAGAAGAATCTACTGGTTTGGTTGACGAATCAACTGGCGTATTCAATTCCGTGTTTCCAGCTTCATTAATCTGTACCATTGCACTATCCAATCGAAGCTGCTTGGTGGTACGTCGAAATGGCTCATGAAAAGCGTCGTATAATCGTTTGACCTGCCCATGAAAGTCACATCCGACACTTGAATAAGTTGAAGATTAAAAAACAAACAGCAGTTGTGCCGCAACTGGGTTCCATCGAATTATGCATAGTGTACATACTGCTAGTCAAATTACTTACTTTTCTTTCACCAATTCCTGKGCAACGTGCCAAATCCTCCATTGAAGCACCAAGTACTCCAGCCAAAGTCTGCAAGAATAAGAAAAAATTAGTTCAATTTGAACCATCAACTTCAGTTCATAAAACGTCTATGAATACAACACAAAACAGGCGACGACCATSAAAAAGTGAAAATAAACTCACCCCAAACGTAGACCCCAGTGTGAGTACATCCGTCTTGTTAACATGTCTCACTGATTTCAACGCGCTGGTCATCTGTAAATACATCACTCGATATCAGAAAACACCTTCGCAGAAAATGACACTCCGAGAGAACACAAAACACAGTCAAATAAAGATCGGCTCAAGTAGAAATAGCAATTTCCATGATCCTAGAAGCCTGACATTCAGTAGTAAACCTGGTCCCCATACCCTGGAGAGRTAGTCGTTGTCAGTGCGCTCTTGGATGTTGTCCGCTGGTTTGTTTTCATACGTTTTCAGTGTCTCCAAGTACCTAGCACATTCCTCCAAACTGCCACGACAAGAAACCAAAGATAGGATGTCATGATAACATTTGTGAAGGGACAAACGGATATCACAGAAACTGAGGTAAAGAAGTGAAGGCATGAGCCCTCTGTTAGCACCATTTTACCTCCATGCACAAAGGAGGCTGCAGTCGTGCAGTAGAGCTGTCTTTATGACCTCATGCAAAGGTTTGATTACATCCTCCTGCATTACCATTTATACATAGTGAGAAAAAGATWAACAATASTTGCTTAGSACAAAAAYGGCTCAGCACTACGAGAAAACCTAACCCTCAGTGGCATTCTAGAAACCCTCGCAGCGGTAAAATTGGCGAGATCTAAGCTGGGAACTGCTTTAAACGGCATTACGATTAGCAGGAATTTAAAAAGCTAGGTTTTCTACTACACTGACTTCAGTCCATAACGAACACCCTTCAGTACCCGACTGGATCAGAGATAGGACTTGATTATACACTACCAAGAATTGATTAACTCACCAAGTCAACGTGGCAAAGAACCACTCGCAGCCGAAACCCTTTCTGCAGCTCCCGGATTCGAAAATAGAGATAATCGGGATGAAGTAGATGATAACGCAAACTGGGTGATACCAAAAAAATCCTCAATTTTGAGCAACCAGAGTTTGAGGCACCCTACCTGTACAAGTTGGCAAGCCTCTAATAATGCAATGGAAGACGGATACTGACCAAGAAACCCGTAATATAAACAAGTTTCAAACTCTGGAAGGACCTGATGTATAGAGCACAAGTCGTTTGGCCAAGCAGATAGTCGGGTACAATATCGCCGTACACCCATCGAACGTTCCGGATATATTTCAGCACAGGATTACCTGTCTGCAAGTAAATTAGTTTCAACATTGATGCCTTTCAACAATGTAGCTTAAGATCACATCATCAAGTTCCTTTGAACGGCCAAAGAGTACACATCCTCGAGTAAGGCAGTAAATAAATTTGATCTTCCATGAAGAAAACTAATGCCGTTCCATGCATACTGGAAATTGCAATTCAAATGAGAGATTTCCAATGAAAGAGATACAATGGCAAGAAAATCAACCTGGCGACGGTTGACCAAGATTGCATTACGCGCCTGCGAGGAAACACTTGGCAGAGGCCTGTACAATTATCAGTGGCAAAACAATGTATGACTGATAATCTTATATTCCTTGCAATAGCTCCTATTCTACCGAAATCCCCACATATCCAAGGTCAATACCATCATCCTGCATTACCTCGTTATCCTAGCATGATCTTCCACTACCGGAGAAATTATATTCCAGTTAAATGAGTGAAAACCTATCTGCTGATCAGGATTTCGTGAATCAAGAACGTCAAGCTTATTAAACCTTAAAAAATCGATAACAATCCAATCTCGGCTCCCATACGTGAACTCCAACACAATTAGATAAAAAAAAACTTTCTGTACAAGCATTAGGGAAGTTTTCTTCACTGAATCATCAATTGATCAAA